>JANAVB010014796.1:34879362-35153600 GCA_029216955.1 Iris pallida | reverse complement strand
ATATATATATATATAAATATATATATATATTATATATATATCCATACATCTATCTCCACAACTTACACCCTCATCTATACATACTATACATACACACACCCACACACACACATCTCCATATAATATATATATATACACACACACACATCTCATATACATATATATATATACACACACACACACCATATATATATATATATATATATATTATATATATATAAACACTCATACACATATATATATATATATATATAATATATATATATATTATATATAAACACTCATATATATATATATATAATATATATATATATATATATATATAGAGAATAATATATATATAGTATATATAGATATATATAGATATATATAGTGTATGAGTGTTTTTATATATATATATATAGATATATATATATATATAATATATATATATATATATATGTGTATGAGTGTTATATATATATATAATTATATATATATATAGAATATATATATAAACACATACACACACACACACTCTCACAAACACACACAAGCTCACTCACGCTCTCACACACTCACATGACACAAACACCACCACCACCATTCTCTACACACACACACAAATACATATATATATATATATATATATAAAAAATATATATATATATATATATATATATATATATATATATATATATATTATATATATATATCACCCAAACACACACATCACCCTCTCACACTCTCTCTACCACTCTTACACAACCTCATGACACAACTACCACTTCTACATACACATGAATACAAATAATATATATAAATACATACACACACACACACACACACACACACACACACACATATATATAAAAAAAAAAAAAAAAAAAAAAAATATATATATATATATATATATATATATATATATATATATATATATATACTACTCTAATGGAAAAAACCCCCAAATAAATCCTTAACCTAGATTATTAGGAAACCTACAATTTTCTATGGGCAAAGTGTAGAGAATCCTCTTCTCTACACTAATGGTGAAGGAAATAAATGTAAAGGAGGATTAAATGACAAATTAGAAGCATATCTAGATTTCTTTTCTTGGAGGAAGAAGAAGCTTGGAAGAAAATGGAGTTTGGAAGAGAGAGAGAGTTTTTCTTAATGGAGAAGGAAAGGGGGGGGGGGGGGGGCTATTCATGGCCGGCCATGGCTTGGCCTAATAGGTTTGGGTTGGGGATCCAATAATCCCCCAACCCATTAGACTTGGTTTGGGTTCAAATTGAATTCGGTTTGGTTCGATTTGTTTCGGTTTAGCTCTAACTAACTAAATTAGCCTCTATAATGACTAATTAAGCCATGGAAGTTGGGTTAATAATTTCTAGCCTAATTATGATTGTATGTGGGCTAAGCCCAGCTAGTATGTGGGTCCCACTAGGGTCCAGGCTACCCGGGTCTCCAATTTGAGTCCGAATTGGATAAAATCCAAACCAAACCAAATAAATCCCAAAAAATCACATAAAATCAAATAAAATTCCTAAAATTATAAAACTTAAAAATGACGAAAATACCCCTAATTTGAAAACTGGGGGTGACAGAAAAAGATGAGGAGAAGAAGGGTTTATAAAGGGGTTAGGGCCGGCTGTTTGGTTCTGGAAGCTGAACAGCGCTGACTGAACTCGGCCCGAATTCGGCCCGAACTCGGTCAGAGTTCAGTTCGAGTTCAGCTACTTGTATTTTCGAGGTAATAAATACAGTTTTAGTATTTTTAAACTGTAACTTTATGACTTTTGACTTCTACATTAAATAATATTTATTATTTTTGGGTTAGCTGTAGGGATACTGTCCCAGCTAACAGAGGTTCACCGGGAAACTCTTAAATACCGCTTTTCTTCGACCGTAGTCGTAGTGACAGACAAATCCTTTATAGGCTTGTACCAAAAAATAATTTTCGTTAAATAAATTACGAAGTTTCGGGTCATAAAATTAAATTTAATTACCATACTACACTATGAATCTGAAAATTCAAGTATACCGAGCTCTCGCCTCATTATGTTAAAACGATCTTCCACCAGTGGTTTTGTGAAAATGTCTGCTAGTTGATGATCGTGTCAATAAACTCTAAGCAGATATCCCCGTGTTGTTGATGATCACGTAAAAAGTGATGACGTATCTCAATATATTTTGTGCGTGAGTGACATACAGGGTTCTTAGTCAGATTAATGGTGCTAGTGTTATCACAATAAATAGAAATCTTAGTGTAGTGCAAATTATAGTCTTCTAGGGTTTGCTTCATCCACAAAATTTGAGCACAACAACGTCCTGCGGCAATATATTCAGCCTCAATAGTTGATAATGCTACGGAATTTTGCTTCTTGCTAAACCAAGATACTAAGGCCTTTCCTAGGAAATGATACGTACCGCTGGTACTTTTACGGTCTACTTTGTATCCTGCAAAATCTGCATCCGAGTAACCTATCAGGTCAAAGGATTTGGTTTTAGGATACCACATGCCGACTGTAGAAGTTCCTTTAAGGTATCAAAAGATACACTTAACGACACTTAGGTGTGATTCCTTTGGATTTGCCTGGTATCGTGCACAGATGCAAACATTAAACATAATATCAGGACGACTAGCAGTTAAATATAATAAGCTACCAATCATACCTCGACACTTACGGTGGTCGACAGGTTTTCCACTTTTATCAGAATCAAGCTTTATGGATGTAGCCATTGGAGTTCTGATTGGCTTTACATTATCGAAGTTATACTTTTTCAGTATGTCCTTCGTATACTTGGCTTGGTTGATGAATGTTCCCTTTGAGTGTTGTTTGATCTGAAGTCCTAGGAAGAATTTTAGCTCTTCCATCATACTCATCTCAAATTCACTCTACATATACTTAGCAAAATCTTGACACAGTTTTTCATTTGTAGAACCGAATATAATGTCATCTACATATATTTGCACAAGGAGAATGTCATCATTTAAAGATTTAATAAACAAAGTTGTATCAACTCTTCCTTTTGAAAAACCATTATCAAGTAAAATGCACTTAGGCGTTCATACCAAGCACGAGGTACCTGTTTGAGTCCATAGAGTGCTTTCTTAAGCCTGGAGATGTGATCAGGTTTTTGAAAATCTTCAAAACCAGGGGGTTGTTTCACAAAAACTTTCTCTTTTAAAAAATCGTTCAAAATGCACTTTTCACGTCCATTTAAAATAATTTAAAATTATTAAAACATGAAAATGCACAAAACATACGGATGGCTTCTAGTCTAACAACAGGAGCATAGTCTCATCATAATCAATACCTTCTTCTTGATTATAACCTTGTGCCACTAGACGTGTTTTGTTGCATAGAACTTGTCCATCTTCACTAAGTTTATTTTGGAACACCCATTTGGTACCAATTATTGATTGACCAATAGATTTAGGAACGAGTTCCCAAACTTGGTTTCTCTCAAATTGATTTAGTTCATCTTGCATGGCATCAATCCAAAACTCATCAGAAAAGGCATCATCTATATTCTTAGGTTTTATTTGAGAAATAAAAGCTATATTTGCTGCTATTTCAGAATTCCTAAGAGAGGAGCGTGTACTTACACCTTTTGATACATCACCTATAATGAGTGTCTCTGGATGATCTGGTAAGAACTTTAATGAATTAAACTTTTGAGTCAGATCTTCCACATGACTCTTCTCAGTTTTTGCTTGTACATCTTCATCATCACTATCGCTAGATCTGTGACTATTGAGCTCATCAAAAGTAACGTTAATTGATTCTTCAATAATCATAGATTTTTTATTAAAAATTCTATATCCCTTACTCTCAGCAACATATCCGAGAAATATCCCTTCATCTGCTTTAGAGTCGAACTTTCTCAAGTTATCCTTGGTGTTCAGGATAAAACAGCGACATCCAAAAACTTTAAAGTAAGAAATGTTTGGAATCCTTCCAAACCAAAGTTCATATGGTATTTTCTTCGAGATAGGTCGAATTAACACCCTATTTAAAATATGACAGGCTGTGCTAACAGATTCTGCCCAAAAATACTTAGAAATATTATACTGATTCAGCATGACTCTAGCTATTTCGCTTAGAGTACGATTCTTCCGCTCTACAACACCATTCTGGTGGGGAGTTCTAGGACAAGAAAATTCATAGTAATATCTAATATCATCACAAAACTTTTTGAAAACAGAATTTACGAATTCGCCACCATGATCACTTCGGATACGAGTAATCATGAAGCCTTTTTCATTTTGTACCTTTTTGTAAAATATCTAAAATTTAAAATAGCATCACTTTTGTTTGATAAAAAGTAAACCCAAGTAAAGCGAGAGAAATCATCAACAATTACAAAAGCGTAGAGCTTACCGCCAAGACTAGCGACTCTACTAGGACCAAATAAATCCATATGAATCAACTACAAAGGTCTATAAGTACTTACAGCGTTGATGGATTTAAATGTAGACATATGTGCTTTGTTCTTTTCACAGTCAGCACATACCATATCTCTCTTGAATGGAATCTCGGGGAGTCCTTTTACTAACTTCTTAGTGCTTAGTCGTGAGATAGTATCCATATTTGTATGTCCTAGTCTCATGTGCCATAGCCAGCTTTCATCTAGATTAGCTACTAGGCATCTTCCTGCATTATTAGTACTCTCCAAAAAGAAAACATAAATGTTGTCTTCTCTAATCCCTTTTTATACAGGATCACCAGATGACATATCAAATATGGTACATTTGTCTTTCACAAAATTGATACCATAACCACTATCAGCCAAATGACTTATGCTCAGTAGGTTATGTTTCAATTCTGTTACTAGACAAACATCCTTTATTACTGGATAAGAAGAAATATCGACAGTGCCATTACCAATAATATCACCTCTCAAATTATTTCCGAAGGAGACGTATCCTTCTTTCTTCATCGATAGCATAGTGAACAAAGATGCATCACCAGTCATGCGCCACGAACATCCGCTATCGAGAATCCATTTTTTTTAGCATAAGAGGGTTGAGGGTCCACCTACAAAACAAGTAGATGAATCCTTTGGTACCCATTTACTGAAGGGTCCATATTGATTAGTTTTAGGTCTCCAGAATAATGTATGATTGTCAACAAGTTTCCTTGCTGAGCAATACTGTGATATATGTCCATGTGTACCACAATATGTGCAAGTTAGTTTAGAACCAGTGGTGGTTGAAACTGTGTTGACATGCTTGTTTGGTTTCTTGGAAAACCTATAAGTGAAAGCATGGTGATAGTCGTGTTTCTTCCGTGCTTTTTGAGTTTTAGTCCTCTTAGGTGTATGCTTAGCATTAGGACTAAACTTAGGCTGTGTCACAGGTATTGCCTGTTTGTCTAACTTGATTTCTAATTTTTTAGAAATTGCAATAGACTCTTCATATCTAACTGTCATATCTGAGAGTCTTTGTTCTGTGACTAAGTGCTTCTTCTTCTCTATATATAACTCTTGTATCTTGACATAGTCTATTTCTTTCTTTTCAATCTTGAGGATAGCCTCATGATAGTCTACCTTGAGTTTGGCTATCTCTTCCGTATTACCGGTAGTAGACGTCTCTTTAATATCTTCAATAAGATTGGATAGTCTAGCTATCTCGGTTGTGTATGTCTTAATCTCTTTTCGAGATTGCTTATACTTGTCAAGCACAGTTCTGTGATCTTCAAGTAATTCGCTAAAGGCATTTTCTAATTCATCGAAAGTAAAATCATCATATAGAGGGTTTGAGGATACCTTATCAAATGCCATAAGACAGACATTGGCATTTTCGCAGGGTCTGTCTTCTTCCTCTGTATCACTGGCATCACTTTTATGCCAGATGCTTGTGTTAGCATACTTTCGACTGGTTGTTGCTTTTCTGCTTGATCTTGATCTGTCATATGGACTGCTTTTCTTGGAAGTTGGGCAGTACTTCTTCATGTGCCTGACTTCTTGTATCCAAAGCATATGGTTTCATCTTCATTGCTTTCTTAGATATCTCTCTTCCTTCTGTTTGATTTCTCAAACTTTAGAAATTTTCTAAAGTTCTTCACTAGTAGGGCTTGTTCATCACCACTTGATGATTCTTCATCAGAATCATTGCATGTTGATTTTCTGGCTTGAGCTTTGAAGGTAATAGATTTTTTTTGGAGTTGCTTCTTCAAATTCTTACAGATCAAGCTCATGGGTCATGAGCTTGCCCATCAGTGTTTCCAGGGATATGGTGGTGAGATCGTTTCCTTCAATGATTGCTGTTGCCTTCGGGTTCCAGTTCTTGGTTAGAGCCCGTAGCATTTTTCTGATCTTCTCATAATTGCTATAATCTTTACCAAGAGATTGCAAAGGATTAGTAATATCAAGAAAACGTGTGAACATCTGTGTAATTGACTCACTGGGTTTCATCTTGAAAGATTCATATTTTTGTGTTAGTCTACTAATTTTGGATTCCTTCACTTGGGAAGTACCTTCATGAGTTACCTCAAGAAGTTTTCAAATTTTGTGAGACGTTTTACAGGTTAAAACTCTGTTGAACTCCGTTTTGTCAATTACACAGAACAGTGCATTGATGGCACGAGCATCTAGACTAGCCTTAGCTTTTTCAGCTTCTGTATATTTATCATGAGGCTTGTCTACAAGTTGGCCGTCAACTACTGTAGGTGCCGGTTTCTTATAACCGTCAATCACTATAGACCAAAGATCAAAGTCAAGAGACTTTAAGAAGAAAGTCATCCGTGTTTTCCAATAGGTAAAGTTTGTACCATCAAATAGTGGGGGCCTATTTGTGGATTGCCCTTCACCGTTTAATATTGATTTCACGGCTGCCATATATACTCTCTGAGGTTTGTTATATTAGGATATAACCTGCTCTGATACCAATTGTAGGACCGTTGAGCACCTCTAGAGGGGGGTGAATAGAGTGTATGTGTGTGCAGCGAAAAATAATCACCAATTTAAAAGTTTAAAGTTATAACCATGGCAGTAAATAAGAGACAGTAAATAAATGTAGCAAGAGAGAGAGTGATCAAACTCAGTGACACAGCGATGTATACCGGTATCCCTCTGAGAGGACTAATCTAGTCTCGAGTACTCTTGCTCGATGTTAATCCATTAAGGCACAAGCTAATTGAGAGCTTGCAGTCTCTTACAACACCGTGCTTGGTGACAAGTGTACGACTAACTTCACAATACCGTGCTTGGTGATGAGTGCATGACCGGCTCCACAACAAGGATAATTGCTGTACTTGGAACAACCTTTTTACAACTCTTAAATACCAAAAGACTCTAGATCGAAGTAGATATTACTGGCTTTTGGCTAAGAGGAGTATAGGTGTGATTTGAAAGCTTTTGATAGATTGAAAACACTTATTGAATAGAGAAGAGAAGATGAAGAATGAATGAGTGATTTGAAATGAAAAAAACCTCTATTCCTATTTATAAGTATTTTCTGGGACTGAACTCGGGCAGAGTTCTGGCAGAGTTCTGATAAAAATATTTTGCATATGTACGTTGCATGCAAATTTGGAGGCAACGGACATTTGAATTCAAAACTGATCGAACTCGGGCAGAGTTTGACCGAACTCAATCCATATCGATTTTGAGTTCTGTCTAGGAGAATTTCGAAATATTTGTCAAATTCTGAACATTTGGTAAAGATGAAATGGGAATAGGTAGGCTTTTTAGAAATGTGGACTGAGATTAACCTAAGCCAGTATTACCTAGTCGATCTTACAATTTAAATCCTAGACTCAATAAAGATAAAATACATAATAAATTGTAAAATTACTCGGACTGGATCCCATTGAAAGTAATCTTCAGATTGATGATATATATGCTTGATGATGCAGTACGACGCTCGTTGTTATTGATTTTATATGTCCTGAAATGATTAGCAGTAGTTCGTATATTTTGTGTATTGACTTAAGTTCATGTCAATTATTAAAATCGGGTGTGACCATGGAATGGGCCAACAAATACTTGGTCGAATTGCACACATACCTTTAATGAAAAATGTGTAACAATTACAAGGTTTACATGTAATAGGAATCCAGATACACCGAGATCGTTCTCAAGGTATTCTTTGATTATCATAAAAAGTGCTATATCAATAAAGTGCATAAAAGATTTGGCATGCAGGAATACAAACCAGGTGACACATGTTGCTAAAGAAGACAAATTCAGTCTCAATCAAGTGCCCTAAGATTAGCATTAGAATAAAGGAAATAGAATAGATTTCATGTTCATGATCAGTTATAGGAAATCTAACGTATGCTCAAGTATTTACGCATCCGGATATTGCATAAATAGTTGGAATGTTATGCAAATATCTAAGCAAATATGGGATGGATCATTTGGTAGCAGCAAACTAATTAAGTTATTAATAAAGAACAAGGAATTATATGCTCTTTGTAGGAGATCGAATAATTCTGGAGATCATAAGGTATTCCGACTCCGAATTTGCTGGATGCCAACACAGCAGGAGATCCACATCAGGTTATGTTGACTGGTAGAGATATATTTTGGATGAGTGTCAAACAAGCACTCATAATTTTTTCCACCATGGGAGAAAGGTTTATAATATGCTATGAGACATCTATTTAGGAAATATAGTCGCAAAATTTTGTCACAAGGCTGTGCCCACGGAAGAGTGTTGAAAGACCACTCAAATTATGGTGTGACAATAAATCAGCAGTACTGTATTTCAATAATATGAACTTGTATGAGTCAAAGAATATTGACAAAGTTTCTAGTTATGAAGAAAAAAAATTTAGAATGGTTAAAGCGTCCATATAGCACATTAGGACAAACTCCATGTTAGCGGATCCGCTTACAAAAGTATTATCACCCAAGCTCTTTTATGAACATACTGCTCATATGGGTGTCATCTTAATTAAAATATGACAATATAGTGGGAGTTTGTATTTTATGTATTTTGCTGCAGTTTAGTTTTGGACATATTTATGTATTAAAGTATTTTGGATATTTATCTGATCAGATATTTGGAAAATTCAGTTCATTCCATTTTCATCATGTTAAAGTATTGATCTCACTACAGTTAAGAAGGACCAGTTGGAAATAGACATGTGTTGATCATATTGCGTATAATTTTCATGCTACGCATCAATGATTGATCTATGTCATTTTGCTATATTGGTATATGTGACCATTGATGGTTTAGTTACACTAAATGTGACTAATGCTGCTTTGATCCTATATTGATATGGTTAATGGACGAGATTGTTCGGATATACTCTTAAGGATTAAGATAGCAATTTATGAGCTCACTAAGGTTAACATAATTATAAGGTTATATATGTGGCCCAGTGGAAGATTGTTGAAATTATTCAATAATTAGGGGCCACACATGTAAAATTAATTATGTTGGGCTATCTAAAAAATTAAGCCAAATTAAAGTGGTATATTTGGAAAATTAGCTTAAGGGTATAATTATCAAGGAAATAATATGTAGATACTGGAGATAAATCTAATTTGATGAGGGGCCAAATTATATATATATATTATATATATATATATATATATATATATATATATATATATATATCTGTGTGTGTGTGTGTGTGTATGTATGTGTTCACTAGGGTTATGGTCCCCAACTCATACGACTACCAAAAGAGAGGGTTTTCTTTATTCTCTTATGTATCTCCATCAACAGAGAGAGGAACAAAGATTTTATCTTTGTTATTAAGGATCGTAGCGAGTTGGAAGATCGAACCCCATAAAGAGACGTCTACTTCAAGATCCATCAAGCCAATCAATAGATTTAGGTATGCTTTTGCATTTATTTTGTTCTTCATCTCAGGAATCAACGGACATTAATTTCTAACATGGAAGACATAGTGCATGCTTTTATTTATCACTTATTTTATTAAAAAAATCCAACTTGGTAAATTGTTTTAACTTATATATATAAGGACTAAGGCAAACAAAGAAGAATAACTAACTAAGATGTTTTTTCATTATGTGTCACGTCCCGACCCAGAAAATCACTCGTACTCGCATCGATTTCATCCGAATCAATCGTCCTCGCTGGGGCATAATGCCGCATGAGCCTGGAGTTGCGCTCGTGCAAGGCAAGATGACAAGTTCACATAGTGTTTATTTCAAATTGATAATATTTGCAGCGAAAAAAATAGAATATATAATAAGAATCTCTTTATTAATAATGAAAAAGATTACAAAGGCATGAATGGCTCAACTCAATATGCCAATTGGCTTATAACGCTCATAAAGGATCTTGTTCCATACATCATGTCTTTTATAGCACGTTCAATGACTATCGGCCGAAACATCTCATGTTGTATGTCGAATCCAGTGCGGTCGCACATCTCGAAACGCTAAGGAACTCCATGCCTCAATGCGTCCAAACGAAGCTCCGCCCGAGCAAACTCATCCCTGAACCTGCAAGCAATCTGGTAGGGGATCAGTACTTATCCTCTCGTCGTTCCGAACAAGACCCACTCGCTTAAACCAACACTAAGTAGTTTTTTGAAGCATGCATCTTATTCTGTGATCTTTCTATTATTGCCTTAGAATCAGTTTTATGGCAAGATCAAAGCAGTAAAACATGCTATAAGCAACAACTGAATCATAGATGTGTCCAATCCGGTGTCCCTACGAAAAATATTATTAGCCACATGATATTCGTAAACATAGTAATCGTGCACATCATCATCTGGATTCGCCAAGCCCGCATGTCGAAAGCCATTCATACCACCAACTCAAGATAATCACAATCACAAGGGTGGCAGGGCTTGCGCCTGCACCCAATTTCTAATCTCAGCCCACCGGCCCTATCTATATGAAGGTCATGACATTTTATGCCGTAATGGACTGGTATCTAAACGTGTAAGCCGGTGATCGCTCCCCGTATGGGTTGCTAGCTTAGTATCCGAAGGACCCCGACTTACTATTATTGTAGCTTATCACATCTGTGGCTGGTCGCAATCTGTCCTAATGAAGTGCGCCACAAATACCAAACATAGTTTCCTCCTAGATCGAACGGTCCTAGTGCCCCGGCCATAACTCGTTCAAGGGAAGCAACACCCGTGCACAGGTTATCCAAGTCCATTGACCATACAACGCACAAAAACAAGCAAGTTATCATTTCCAACCAAATCTCAAGTTCTTAATATATTTCGTCTTAACTCAATCCAATCCAACCCCAAAATACGTAGGACTAGGTATGTAAACATGCCAGCCATATAATAAATATATGTAAGCTGTAAAACACAGTATAACCATGACAACTGATCTTATCCACAAAATAGAGAAGAAAAATATTATAAATCACCTTATAAATTATCATTATACAAGTTGTTGGACAGAGACAAATCCACTACCAACCATTTTAAATGAAAAGAATACATAACTGTCATGCCCCGCTCCCGTAGGAGCGATCGTCCTCGCTAAGGCGTGATGCCGCACGAGCCTAGATTGCGCTCGTGCAAGGCGGGTTCCATAACGGCCGATTTCAACGGCTGCGACAGGGTCGTCGCACAGAAGTCACAAACAAAGACATTGAATACTAGCAGCGGAAGTTAAGAACAAAACACAAGTCATTCAAAATAAGCTCTTTATTGATATTGAAACAACGGTTATATTGGGGGTGCAAGGCCGAGATTACAATCACTCAAATTCACTCGTCTCACATTACAAATCACTCTGCTCTCTCTCATCTCTCAATACTTGTCTCAAGCCAGCGGATGCTTCGGATAGGCGATGTCCATACATTATGTCCCGTATAAGTCTTCAATTCCATGCGACCGTACGCTTCGAATCGACAAGGAACTCCATGCCTCGACGTATCCAAGCGAGCTCCGTGCCACGAGCTTCTACCTGTGCCTGCACATAGAAGCTGTGTGGTTGTCAGTACTCAACTTTACTGGTGGAGTGAGCTCCTCGCCCACCCATACAAAACCGACACGTTTATTTTACTTTGTGCGATACAAGCCCCTTTACGATTGTCTTTCTAGTCTTGCCTTAGGATCGATTTTAGGATCGACGCCTTGGTCTATTTGTGTCTTTTAGACCGTTACCGTGCCTTGCACTAATAGTGTACTCATACTTTACCGCTAGACCTTCTCGTTCCAATAACTTCGACTTATTGCCTCGTGCTTGCCTTTCGTGCCATACTCTGGAACATAACGACTCGGTCGTACAATGAACTCGATTCGTGCTTTAGTATCACCGAGGCAGTACCTCCTCGCTTAGTCTTGCCTATACTCGTGTTGTGACAAAACGGCCGTGCCTCTTATTTCGAGGTCGTGCCCAGCAACTCAACGTAATTTCACCAAACTTGCCCTACGGTCCTTCTCGACTTAACTCGCAACAGTTCAAGCCTAACTCATGCAACTCTATGCCAACGACTTAACACTCAACGCCACATCTCGTGCCGAAGCACGTCTCCTTCGTTGAAGCCAAATCTTACGCCCAAACATTGTGTTCTCTAACTGTATACACATTCAACTCAACTGAGTCCAAAGGCACACACGCGGATTGCCGCCCGTGCCGACACATCTATATGAATGGTCACTGGCATTGACTAGCCATCCTGGACATAGCCTGACATTTGGGACCCTTGTACCGCAGGTGGCGATCCCCGATGCAAGTCCCCGACCTACCGGTTGCTTCATACCCAGCTCGGCTATAATTTGTTCTTCCTAGGCCGAATCGGTCCCTGGCCTAAGGTTGCCGATCCGAAGAACCATCGCCCTTGTCGACAAGTTGTCTATGACCACGCGCCTACGCTAACTTCTAGACTTAACGTAATGCATGGTCTCATCATCATCACTTAGTTCCTTTGCTTTACTACTTCTACTTTTCACACTTCTTTGCAGAGCCCAAACCAGGGTTGCCTCGGCGACTGAACCACAGTCCCGACATATTTCCTCTCGGCGATTAACCGTTGCTTAGACTTAACATTCTTTGAACTCCGGGAACGACTACTACATAGCCTTCCCACTTAACTTGAACAGAACGTGTTTCCTTAAGTATCGACAGACCGTGGCTAACTTTCCTCTGAACCAATCGTTGCTCGTGCCTTAAACCGACTCGTGCTCTACGCAATGCTATCGCCCAAGTCATACCTCATATGACGGGCCTTGGGATCGTGGGACTATTTAACTTGACAACCGCAGAATGAGCGGGACAACACTTGGAATGACTTAGGTCGACCGGCAATACTTTGCCTAACTTACTCAAGCCTACAACTTAACCCGAGGGACGAGCAAAGGCTATGCCAAGCCTTGCGCAATGGAACCGTGCACGCTTGATCAAGAGTTTATGCGGGCGACGCCTACGACTTAGGCAAGTTCATAGTTTTGTGTCGAAGACCAACTTTCCTTCTCCCAAGCCACGGGACGAAGGACCGAGTGTCATTTTCAAAGCATGCCGTGCACCAACTCTAAGCCGACCGTGGGATATTTTTCCATGTTCTAAATTATTTTGACCCGTCGGGATTATTCCCTTAGCTATGTGGATTCGTCTCTTTTATTATTAAGCCTACTTGTGCAAGTTGAAAACACGATTTATTATGTGAAGGCAAAGATGAGGTAAGTTCACCGAAACTACCCCACCTGAGCGAGCGGTCGTCTCGACCGAGCGATGTCTCCGAGTAGCCGTTGCAAGGCTAAGTCCGAACGCCGTCGGCGTTTCGATTCCTCCGATTGACTGAGCGGGACGGGACACTACAATAACAATGTAAGAATATGTTAAGCGAATCAAAAGACAATTCGAGAGAAATCATATTTGAAGGAATAGAGAAGATCACGGCCTTGGCTAGAACACCTACAAAAAGTCAAGGAAATACACATATAAAAAAATCACCAGGTCCCTAGAGGAACGTAACAAGATACAGGAAGAACATACCATATAAGCTGAATATAAAATATGTCACGTCATAAATAAAAGTAAAGTAGTCCAACCATAACAAGGTCCAATCTTCCATCATCGAAATAGTGGACTACCTCTATAACCAAACAAGGACAAGGGGTAGTGTCATGCCCCGATTCCGTCGAATCGATAGTCGTCCCCCGGGCGTGATGCCGTGCGAACCTAATTTATGATCGCACAAGGTATAGTCATAAGGTAATTCGAAATACGAGATCTAAGAGAACAAGCAGACAAATTGTATCACACATTGAGTAAAGAGAACTTTGATCTTTATTGATAATAAACATCATTTATAGACTACAGTACAGGACTCATGCCGTGCGGGCTACAACATGACTCAATTATAAAAGAGTGCCGATGAGATAGCCGTTCCATACATTGCACACATCCTTCAATATAAAACAGAGTATTCCAGTGACCTAGAATAGAGGGATGCTGAGCCATCTTTCTTGGACAGTCGAGAGCCTTCAAAAGTGGAGTTGCACAAGAAAGTCTTTGACGCGTGGCCGAAGCTTCAAAATCACAAACGTCGTCGAGCTAGTTGGCACGTCCTTCCAGATTTACGGGACCTAAAAAGAGCAAGGATCAGTACGATCACATGTACTGGCAAATGGTTAATTAAAATCCAAGCTCTGTATTTGATTCAAGCAGTTTTATAAACATGTTAGCTAGCTATTTTTGTGATCTTTCTAACCATCATGATCGCTTTGCATGTTAACATGTTTTGAGGCAAGCAAATAAAATTGTATACATTAAGCATCTATCATATTCATTCCGTGTCACGTGCGTTAGTTAAACAGTGAAAGGGTGTGAAGGTCACTGGTAATGTCAAGCCATCACGGACTATAGCTGGGTTAGACGGCGACCCTTTTGCGGCAGGTAGCGAGCCCTGTACAAAAGTTTTCGAATAACCCACGCCGATGTAAGGCTGGGCTTGCTATACTCATTTCTCTCGGGCCAAATCGGCCCCTTGGCCTAGGCAACTGTTCGAGGAAACTACACCTTGTCGACAAGTTATCCAATGACCATTTTGCAGAGTCTTGAAAAATACTCTCTTTTTTAGAACCTTATACTTTCTCTTTTAGTTGCAAAACTTATCCTTTCTTTTGAACTTAGTAGATTTACTTACTTAGCCACATCGTTGTGATAAACGTTAATCGATTTATTCATTTTTTTGCATAGGCTAAGTGTAATTGCATAAGAAAGTACGTTTTCTATTTTCAATATCGGTAGTTTGATAGCAAGTGTTTCGTGAAAAATTGTGCCATAATTTATTTGATTCTACACTATGATGACAAGCATTCATTTAACTTCATATTAATTTTGAAATAGAGGGTTGAGGCGAAGGAGGTCAGCCATTCGCCTTAGACTTGCTTCAGACGAGGGATTGGTTGGCTGCGCTGACGTCGCCTACGCGATCACCTGTAATCGCATAAGCAACTGATTAGAACACTGTGTAATTCAAAAAATTTTGATATGAATGCGAAGCTCGAAAGCACAAGTCACGAAAATCCATCAGAAACATTCACCAAAAATGCATTCACGAAAATCAAAGCCAAAGCCAAATCAAGTGCGGCATAAAAACCAGAACAACGGGAGGTCTCTCCCGACTCAGCCGCAGAGCCAATCGTTAAGGCGCAACCCACTGAATATAGGACTTGGTTCCGAAGAAGCCACTCCATAACATGGAATGGATCTTAATTCAACCGTTCTAGTTCGATCGATTCGGCCGATTCCGACCTATCGGTCCCGATCAAATCGATAGCAACAGTGTTCCTTTTTCGTGCACCCCGTGGACGAAAATAGGGCACGATATAGGGACAGGGTACTACAGGTAGCACCCTAGATCGTGATGTGACACTGCCCCATGCTATGACTAGAACGGCATGTGACATGACATCACTAAGGTCACCTAATCATGCAGTTAAGAACAAACCTTCTACATATGGGCACTTCTGGCTATAAATGGGATCCGGTATAGTCCCCACTTGGGCACCAGGGACCAAGCGCATAACGTTCTAATTACGTCAGTGGCCAACCTGAGAGGGTAAACTTACCCGTATCTCCAGCGGAGCTTTCGGGTTACAAACGAAAAGTGTAATAGTGGCCCATACAATAAGAAAAAGTTCTTCCTACCCTATGCACTTATCTAAGTCGTATCCATGACCATGTACCTCTACTAACTGCCAAGTCTCCTAACATGTATCTAATTTGCAGTTAGACCTAACGCACGTCCCATACGTATCGATGATCAGCCAACACGCAAGTTCAGAGGCTATAAGCTACTCACCACTCATCTCATGGCACATTTGTGTCAAAGTTTATGAAATACACTAAACTAGTAGTAGTCCCTTAACTCTAGGTCCATATGTAATTTAAAAGACAAGAAGGGAATATGACTAGCAATTGCATCATGTATAACTAAAAGCAAGTAAGTAAATCATGAACAATAATCAAAGGTGCAACTAGATGAACTGGAAATAGACCGACAATAAATATGTAGTAAACTAAACAATAAAGATGAAAACTATATATAAGCAGTAAATATGGTAGGGCATCTTGCCTGGTATGACGTCTGGTGTGGTGTGATGATCCGACAAGTCCCGATTTGTTTGATAGCCAAGGTCGAGGTGTAAGGGTCCAAAATTTACAAGAAATAGAAATGCACGATCAGTCATGAACAATAGTGATAATCGAAGAGAATTTGAGTAAAGAGATACGTATCCTATTGTTAGAAAAATAATTATAGTATTTGATACTACATTTTATTAGATAAAAATATTTTAGATAAATCCTTAATAATCTAAGTAAATTATTTTAGGCAAAACTATAGTTGGTAGATCAAAATAACTTATTTAAAATAGTAATTAATATCATTAGGGTTTTTAAAAAACTAAATTCTAGCTAGATAAAAAAATATTACAAAATTGAAAATAGTTGTAGGGCTAAGCCCAGCTCAAAATTAGATTGATACTATCTAATAATATATATATATATATATATATATATATATATATATATATATATATATATATATATAATAATTTAATGACACTATAATATAGATATACCTAGTAAAATATTTATACTATACTATATTTTGTAAATCACATAAAACATAAGTATAACCAAAATATCTAATGTTTAATAATAATAATAATAATAATTAAATGAACAGAAAAAATAACGGTTGTACTTCCTTCTCTTTATTCAAGAGAAGTTAACAACAAAAGAGAAAAAAATCAAAGCTATAGGGGGGAAGCTGAAGAGGAAGGAGTGAACGAAAGAAAAAGGAAGGGGAAGAAGAGGAGCGGGAGTGAGAGAGAGAGAGTATGTGAAAGGAGATGGGAGAGCGGGAGAGAGACGGAGGAAGGAGCTCTGGAAGGAAGTGAGATGGACGAAGGCTTACCGGGACTTCGATGGTGGAGTACATGCGCACGACGGCTCACCGAGTGGTGGTGTGGCACCAGATCAGGCTGGTGCGAGCGACGGGGGCGTCGACGACAGCACGGAAGAGGACATGGCGCGACGGAGCTCTAGAGGCGAAGTTGACTGTGGGTGCGATGGTTTGCCGGTGACGTCGAGGCAGACGGCGCGACGAAGGCACGGTGGTCGGAGGGCACTGTTCGACATCGCTTCCAAGCTTAAGAATAGGCTGCTATGAAGGTTGCGAACAAGAATATGAAGAGGAACTCCTGGACGGGAATCCCTTGATCGCACTTTATTTTTGATCTGGGTTGTGACGGTGAAGGGTTGTTTCTTTACTCCGATGACGATCTGACTGGGAAAGGGAATTGTCGGGCTCAACTTCACTAGCTGAGGGGAACAACAAGGACTCTCCCTGGGAGGCTCGAGACTTCTTGAGGTACTCGCACTACAAGAAAATGCATATTCCGCGACATGCGGAATATGTAGCCGAAAGACAGATTTGTGTCGCCAATGAGTTTCTGCGACATATCTCATTATGTCGCACGCACGTCGACGTAGCCTTGTCTAGAAAAGTATATGGCGACATGAACACACCATGTTGCGGAAAGATACCCACTTTTGGCGACATCACACACATATTTTTTTAATAAGTTTTGGCGACGTGTCGTTTATGTCGCAGAACGTTAGTATATTTGGCAACATAACACATGTCGGGGAAGAATAGTTTTTTAAATGTATACGATATGACTTTCTGCTACACAATTTGTGTGATGTCGCGAAAGCTATTTTATACTATTTATGTTAATTTATTGTATGAATTTTTTTTCTTTATGCATATATTTTTCAACATAAATATGCAAAAACCTTATTCTGAAGTTAAATTACAAAGTAAAATTTGTATTAAAAGAACTTGAGAACAAAGAACAACAAGTTATACACAGAACATGATATCCAATATAATATCATAAAACTATTATCTCAAAAATAATCCATTAATGCAAATATCTTAACAATTTCAAGTACTTCATTCAACAAGACATGTAATGTATTCCACAAACGTATTGTATTCCAACTTCGAAAAATATAATGTAGAAAAAAAATATTAATTCATGTCTTCCGAAAAAAAAATTGTGCGAGTCTCTTCCCAAAAAAATTGCATGAGTCTTCCCAAAAAATTTGCCTGAGTCTCTTCCTAAAAAATTGACTTGTCGTTCACGTGATCCTGCAAAAAAAATTAAAGAAAACAAAATTGTAAGTAAAAAATATATATACTAAAAGAATGAAAATAAGATTGAGAAGATACGACACAATCAGCTTAAAGACAATCGATGCATAATTTACAGGATAACAAATGAATGAGGATGCCTACCATGAGGATAATTATTCACAATGAAGAGATGATTTCAACCTTCACTTCTCAAATATGTATAACCCATATAGTAGCTCTAAAGAAATGCAACTGGGGTTGATGTCAGCAAGAGTGATGATGCACTTGTGTTTAACAATAGCGATAATGAGTTTCTCTAAAGTTAAAATTGCCTTTGCCTTCTGATCCAATAGATTGTGAAGTAATGTTGTTATATCCAATATGATAACACTCCAAGATTGACGAATCTGGATCCTCCTATCTGCATTTTTTGGACAGGATTCACCCAAGACTTGACAGATTTGGCTCGTCCGCATTTTTTGCAGATACAACGATAACAAATCCTTTACACAAAATCCTATATATGGAGTCATCACTAGGCCTCTACTGATCCCCGGCAGTAAAAACTACAAAATCAATATATGGACTGCCTTTGCCCCCACAGGCAGTTTAATAATCTTCGAGAGAACCATTAACTCTCATCTTTATCCATTGATCTAAATTCAAATCCCTCGATGACATACTAGCAAATCCAAAGCCATGTTGAACCTCCAATGGGCACCAAAAAGGCTAACTGAACCTCCCATGGTAACTATATATGAGACAATTAGATACAAATGAACTAATGAAAACTAACTTATAGAGAGCATACCTCTACCTGCTTCAGGATTTCCATCGAGGATGCTTGGGCCTAACCATTAAATCACATTTTTACAGGGGTAAAACATTATTTATGATCTCCATGGCTCAAAATCAACCCCTCAAAATAATAGAATGGAAGAAATCACTAGATGCCTGCATTTCCTACATTTTAACACTTAGATGCCTACATTTAAATTTTGCATAATTTTTATAAAACTTAGATGCCCGCATTTTTGTAAAACTTAGATGCCAGTATTTTAAATTTTGCATACCTCTTATTGTATGATTGATTCCCTTCTGTTGCCTGTTGCATGCACAAGGTTAAGATTGCACTAGTTGGGCCTTGTGATCCTTTGTCCTTGTCAACCTGTCAAATAGTATGTTTCGGCACCTTATAACATGTTAAAAGAAAATGTACTTTCAGCCAAATAAATTGCCTTTACTCAATTATATAAAGCTCATTCATAACAATAACAAAAAGACACTTCGTATAAAAAGAAAATCCAGGTATCAATTGGTATAAGCTGTCAACCTTGTGTATTAGAAATTTCCAGGTCAACAATATGTGTACAAGAGTAGCCAAAAAGCTTGGGTATAAACACTATCAATTTCTTTACCCTGGTTGTTGTCTAATTCCCTATGGATAAAGTATTTAAAGTGCCATAAGTGTCTACTGGAGCCTAAAGAATGTGAATCCATTTCTCCATGGCTTTCCCTTTCTCCACCACATAACTAGGACATTAAATAATTTCTCCAATACTACAAATTTTATTACGCATTTCTAAATGTTGTCTGGTGATTTAAACAAAACATGATAAATTTAGTAAAATAATAACTCTAAGCTATATGCAATAATACATTACATGTATTAATGCAATTACACTTTCCATCAAAGTGATAGGAACATGACATGGAAACTCACTCCACAAAGCTCCTGACAAAAATTGACCAAGTGGCATTCAGTTTCGTTGCCCAAAAGATTTCTTACTTATTTTACTAATGTTCCATACCACCAACATTTCATCTTAAACGAACAATATATTGACAAGTAAAGTGATTCCATATGCCAATAAGACCAAGAAGTTGAGTAGAATCTTTAAAGTATAATGACAATTATGTAAGAAACTGATGCAAATTATACCTAAGTTACTGAAAACATGTCATTTGCTTAAGCTCAGGATCACTAAAATCCAAGTTATGAACCCCTTGGGTTAGCTAAAATCAAGAGTGGTAATGGAACATTTTAAATGCCAGTGTGGGCACATGGCAGGCATTCTCCATTATGTAAGAAACTGATGCTAATCGATAAGTAGCTCTTAGCTAATCAATCCCCAAAAACAGCGAACAATAGACTGACAAAATATTTAAGATGAACAAACAGATACCACAGGTCCATATGGCAAACTGTGGGCTTCAATGAAAATACAAAAGTAAAAAAATAATATCAAACTTCGAAGTTCTTGCCTCTCCTTCAACTACTGAATTCGTTTAGAACCATCATCTTATGTGGTGAATTGATGAAAAATAGCTATGGAAATCCAGTTTCCAAAACTTGTTCTATGTCAAAATTCCTCAGTTCCAGTTTCCAGAACTTCTTGTTCCATGTCAAAAATCCTTCAGTATCCTCGAGTTTCCTCGAATACTAATAAAAGACCTCCTCCAACAATAGTCAAGGTGCTACACAGATAGAGATCCTCATGGATCAAATAGAGTCCAACTCTTACTTCTAGTAAGACATGCAACCAAGAACGCATTAAGCATTATGTCAACTACAAAGTCACAACAGCTTCTAGATTATAGAATGATACTTTTTACGGACAAAATGCTTCAGTAGAATCACCAATTATGTTTCGGTAGGCAGTAACTTGAGCATAATTCATCAATATACGGACTAGCACAACTTGCATCAATTACATAAGCTATCAAGTACATTTAAAAGTACAGTGTGTTATGTCAAGAAAAATGCTTGACTACAAAAACTAGTAATACATACTAAAACATATAAGAACTCTAAGATTCTAGCAAGGAAAGAAAAAGAAAAGCAAAGAAAGGAAAAGAAGTCATTAGTAGTTTTAGGCATTTAAAAGTTATAAAAAAAATCAACAAAGTTGATCATTTACTTATCATAAGAGGTCTACATCAATATAGAGAGAAATAAAATAAATAGAGTTTTAACTTTTAAGACATATTTTTGAACAAAAAAATAAAGTGCAAAGTTAGTTTTACCATGTAGAGTGCCATGTAACGAGCCTTTGGTTGCAAACTGATATATCAAAATCTTGTTATTTGGTTCCAAACAGTAACCCAACAACCCCAAAAAGTACTCGTGCCTATGTCTCGAAACTGCAGATAACTGCATGAACATCAGTGACGACAAAACAATTAGAATGAAATGTTTCTATTAGTGGCTAGTGCTGGTACATAACAAGTAAGAAAATTGATACTACCTATCAGTAAACGTTACTATCAGCCTACACGTATCATATCGGTTCAACCGGTACATAACAAAATGGTAATTTATCATAACACCATAAGATAAGTATATCATATAACACATATGATAAATGTTACTTGTGTATGAACTGGTATGATGTTATAATATTACAATAAAATGTTTACATGGTACTTAAATCTAACTTGATTACATACATCATTCAATAAGTCATACCAAAACCTAACATCTTAGTATTTCTGGGTAGAAAACATCTGGATGGCAATTAAAGAGAAACAACACATAAAATTCAACATGGAATAGAAGCGGTCCTAGACAAAAACACCAATTACTTGCTCACTTGAAGAAATTAAAATTCTTGTCTATCTTTCAAATCAAAGAAATAGAATTTTACCTTGAAGAAGGCATCCCGGACCAAATCAAGGGGCAGTCGATCGACCATAATGAATAAAAATTCAATCTTCGTTGTCGACGCCTTCCGAACTGCCGGAGCCGCCATAGCCAGCTGAAGTAGTCCTGCATCATGAGGATGCTAACAATGCAGAGGACGAGGAGGACCCAAACCCTAGGTGGTTGTAAAAAGAGAAAGAGACGATTAGGGTCTCCCACTCCTGCGGCTGACAACAACACCGATCAGGGATACAGAAGGTTTGGAGAAAACAGTATCTTTTAATTCTGCATATAGGTATAATTAGACATCTGTGTCAAATTTGGTGTCTGTTTAAAGCTAAAAAAATAGGGCAACAATCAACATGAGTGAAAGCCAAAGGACACTAAAATTAATTAGCTAATGCCACCAACCAACCAAACAAACTAAACCACGAGAAAATTAAAGCATTCAATGTTTAGGCAATACCGGGTATCCTTCCTTTGGAAAGAAGTTCAGCTTAGAAAGAAGTTCAATTTGAGATTGACAAACGACATTGACATGTTAATTATAATATTCATGATACCAGAGTTGATTATAATAAATAGTTGCCAACAAAAGAAAGGAGATAGATGAATCAAATGGCATAAGGAGAAACAATCCTTGCATGATAAATTAAGGGAAATGAAATAGGATCCTACGACACTTCAAATCCATGTCGTGTCCATATATCAAGTTGTGTTTGACATGCATTAGACATGCAACTGACACTCCAAAAGACACCATAAACCTAGGAAGCACAAGCATGGGCACTCCAAAAATTTGGCCCAGTTGTGACTAACATGTACCGGACGCTCCACAGATACTCCAAAATACATCAGGATACACCATATAGGTGTTATTTTTTGTCCTTATTGTGTTGTCGTGTCTTTACCATGTCATCTCAGATCTGTGTCCATACATCATAATATAAATCAAATTATGTGCCTGACTAGTTGCCGTGTCAGAAACGTATCATGTCGTAGCCATGAAACATAGGCATAAATAGGGCATAAAATATGAAGCTGCTAATTATCATTCGTTAAAAAAAACTCGACCCTAGATTTCAAGATTCTACGCACTGCACAATCAAAGAATGGCAACTCAGAATTCATCAATTTTCTTCTTTTTTTCTTTTTTGCTTTTATCATCTAATAATAGCAAAAATATGTGGAATCCAAACAATAATTAAAACATAGAAGCATAAAAAAGTTGTTATCTACATATACTAAATTGTTGAAGACTGATTTCAAGTAACACAGTTACCATGCCGACTAACCATATTCCTCCTCTTCCCTCTTCTTCCCCTATTGTCTATTATGATGGTTGACCAGAAAAAGCAGTCATCTGCAGCGGCTACTTCAGCACCTCGACGTACATCGCAGACCCTATCTCTATCTGTGCGATCAGCCTCTTCGGCAGCTCCTCCCTCGTCTGCCCCTACACCGCGGACCCTTGGGGGCTGTAAAAATTTGGGAGAGAGACCCCAAATGTCTCTTTGGGTACGAGGGATTTTGTATTAATATTTTTTATTTATGTTATATTCAGATTAAAAAAATTCAGAAATATATTTGGCAATACATGAATATGTCCCCAAATATATGGTGACATTTTGCGACATGTTCATGTCGCGGTATCTTAAGGGTTTTTGGCGGAATTAAAATTTGGTTTCCCGCTACTAAATTTTTTTGGATTCGGCGACGTACTATAACTCATGTCGCCAATATATGCAAAAAATTAGCTTTTAGCGACATAAAAGACCCTATGTCGCTAAAATGTGTTGCCAAAAATGTAATTTTTTGTAGTGTCGAGAATCGAGGGGAATCCACCTGAATTGAGTCTGGGATCGAGAGCTTCAAATGGAGGAGGAGGACTCCTATTTATAGTTGATAGAGAGGGTAGCACACGCGCCTAGGGGTAGGCATGCATGAGCTTCTGCTTTCCACATGGCACCCCCAAACATGGGTTGGTTACAATCAGGCACACACTTCATTGGTGAGAAGACCATAGCCAACCGCCACGTAGTAGATATGCTGTTAGAGAGAATCATGAAATGCTCCAAACTCGTTCTTTGGTGTGACTAGGCATTTGGACACGTGGCATGCGCCAGAGTCACACACACACCTAGGAGTCACTGTCCTAGGTGGCACGTGGTGTGTAGGCATGGGGGTAGAAGCACATGCACCTAGGGAGGCTTAGGGCGACATACGCCTATTTGCAATGTTCCTGAGGGAAATGAACCTTGACTTCAGTGTTCATCTCTTTGCACGAGAATCGAATCATCGTATGATAGTCTCGAGAGAGCCATGCTCATTAAATGCAGTCTCAAAAAAGAGAGACTGATAAACATAGGCGGAGGCGTGATGGCTCAAGCGGGCCTATGGAAGTGAGACACAGGGAGAGAAGGCACACCCTTAAAGAGGCGCACGTAGTAAAGGCACGAGTGGTAGTATGCCTATTATCTTCATGGAGACGCGAGCAACTTCAGTAATGATGGCTTCTCGACTTCTGTGCTGAGGCCATCTTTTCTAGCACGGGAAATGAAGCGTTCCACTAGAGGCGTCGACAAGGTCGTGCCTAGATAAGACGTGGCTGATGCCTAGGATGAGGCGCGAGTAGATGATTTAGACATGCCTTAGAGGGGGCGTAATTGGCCTAGAGCATAGAGATAGTCTTCTTTCTGATGTCACGTTGCTTCTAGTTAAGCATGGATAGCTCTTCGCCAGGCCTGATGCTAGCATCATACTTTGATCATGTTGGGGGCGCACGACCCATGCGCCTACAAGACCCCCTTCAAAGTTTTCTAACTTTCTTTTGTATAGTTAGAAACACTTTGAACAGCCGTGGGGCGCTTTAGCATGAGATTTAGCACGATCTCTCTCTGGATTAAAAAAAATGGTTGATTTTGCTCTATTTTGGGGAGATAACTGTTTTATTTTCCCTTCTTATCAAAGCACACGTTCTTTGAGGCCTATAAATAGGCATTGAGAAATCAATTGGCACGAAATTTGAAGCATCGAGTTCATCTCCATTAATGTCAGGTTCGTTGTAATAAATACGGATTTGGGTTTATAAATAAAGCTCTTTGGGAGAGAGCTTTTATTTGTTTTCCCTTATACTATCTCTTCTTGTCTCCATCGACCGCCCTCTGCCGACTTTATGGTGCCAAAGACTACCACCGATAAGAAAAAAAGAAGGACCAAGGCGGTCGCCTCCTCCTCCCCCGATAAGCGACCCCGCTCCAACGTTCGTAGCACAATCGAGGGTACGGCCTCCTCCGTCGAAACTTTCGACTTATCTTTCATTTCGAGCTCAGTTGAACTCCTTTATGGTCACTCTTGAGTCGCCTACATGCGGGCAGCTCACGCACCTGTATTCTTGATGGGCGCATGAGAACTATGCACCTGTTTTATTGATGGGCGTTTGAGAATTATGCGCCTGTCTTTCTGGCAGCGCGTGAAGGCTACGCGCCTGAAAAGGTGTATATTTCTTCAACTGTTTTTGTGCAGTATTTTTCTAACTCTTTTTGCCTCTCTTTTTGTAGTGTCTGAGGTAACATCGAAAGCTGAAGTTGCCATTAAAGGGGAAGTGCCGTCCCTCTTTATCAAGGAGGAACCAGTAATCACTAAAGAGTTTTGTAACTCCAAAAGTTGAAGTTGTTGTTAAAGAAGAGCTAGTGACCATCAAGGAGGAGATTACTCCAAAAGTGGAAGGTACTGTAAAGGGAGAACCAGCATTGGAAGGTCGTGGAATCGGGAGCTCGAGTCATCCCATTCCTGTAGAGGACCTTGATCAGTTTGAGCCTTCATATGCGTGATGGTCAAGGGTGTGGTATATGCCTCAACGTAACTATCACTCCTGGCTATATGATTCCCTCAATTGTCCTACGGTCTTTGATCTCAGAAAATAAGCCTGAAGCCAATTCCTTTTTCTTTGTCTTATTGTTTGCTATGTGTCTTTTTATCTTTTAATGCTTCGAGATATAGTATGCTTTCGTTTCTTTTCAATAAAAATATAGTCCTTTGGATGAGGAAATAAAGAACTTTTGCTTGTTCAATTTGTCATGAACTTGTAAAATTTGTGGATCTATTATCTTTTCTGTACCTTGGTTTCTAGGTACAGATAATAAGTCAAGAGGGAGAACTAGCATATTTACTCAGAGGTAATACAAACGTGGCAAATATGGGATTAATGGTAGAGTCTTCCTGCTCAGAGGTAATATGGACGTGGTAGGAATGAACTAGGTGAGGTTACAAAGAACATCTCAGAGGAAATATGGACATGTTTGTTCAGTGGGTTTATCAAGTATGGACGATAAGCGACGGTCTTTGTCAACAGAGGTAATATGGACGTGTTGATAGGTAAGAATGTATACTCAGAGGTAAATAAGGATATGGTAGACACTCAGTAGGTTTATCTCAAATACACCTAGAACTAGGTGCAGAAAATAAACGATGACCTTGGTCAACAGAGGTAGTGGGGATGTGTTTGAACCAAGATTGGTAGGTACGAATGTATACACACAGGTAAATAAGGACGTGGTAGACATTCAAACAAGTTGTAACGGGAATAGTTGTGTAGGAATGGAAGATGAATGGGATATTAATACATAGTATTTCTTGAGAAACTTGTCGTTGATAGGCATCATGAGCAAATCTCTATTAGGTTTTGCTAGCCGGTACGCGCCATTATAATAGACCGTTTCTAAGACGAATGGCCCCTCCTATTTCGGTTGGAACTTTCCAGCAGTCTTGTGAGTCATGATCATCGGTCTTCTTACTGATATGATCAGAACACCGACCCGAAACAATCTTTCCTTGACCTTTTTATTGAAGGCCCCTGAGATTCATGCCTGGTATAGCTCAATGCGCTGTTGAGCTTGAAGGCATTTTTCGTCGAGTGCTTCCAACTCTTGTAGTCACAAGCGATGATTATCTTCTGTAGTCATATGACTATTAAGAGCCACCTGTAGAGAGGAAATTTGGAGTTCTAATGGGAGTACAGCTTCACTTCCATATACCAGCGAGAACGACATACTACTGGTAGGTGTACGGACTGTAGTTCGGTAAGCCCAGAGTCATTCACCGAGTTTTTTGTCCTAGTCGCGCTTATTGGAAGATACGACCTTTTTAAGGAGTTTAATAATGGTTGTTGAAGGCTTTAGCTAACCCTATTGCTACTGGGTTATAGGTCGTCAAGGCTATGCTATGGATTTGGTTCTGGTCACAGAATCGACGAAAGGAGCCGCTAACAAATTGCGGGCCATTATCGTTGATGATCCTTCGGGTAACCCAAACCGGTATGCTTGAGGAATTTAATCACGTCGAAGGTTTTCACTTCTACAAGTGGTATAGCTTCAACCACTTGGAGAAATAATCGGTTATGGCCAAGATAAAGCGATGACTTTTTGATGATGGAGGGGCGATCATGCTGATAATGTCCATTTCTCGTCCTTCAAATGGCTAAGATGCCACTGTGGGGTGTAAGTACTCTGACGACTGGTGAACGAAGTCAGCGTGGATCTGACTCATCCGGCATTTCATAGCATATGCCAGGGCATTGGCTATCATTGTAGGCCAGTAGTAGCCCATGCGCCTGAGTCGGTCGTGAAGCTTAGGTCCCGACTGATGAGCTCCGCAAGTGTCATCATGAGCCTCGTGCAGTGCGTCTTTAGCCTCCTAGCCTGATAAGCATCGGAGTAAAAGTCCGTCGAAGGAGCGACGGTATAATATTTTAGCTTGAGTGTCACAATAAAATTGAGGAGAGCGTCTCCTGACGGAAGCTGCTTCTTTTGTATTATCTGGTAAGATTTCGTACACTGCAAAATCTATAAAAGGGTATCGCCAGTCTCGATTGCCTTCTTTGGCCTCTGTGTGGTAGGCTTGCATGCATAGGTTGTTCTTAGGGCATACCAACTCTTGCCCTATCACTATGATAGTGTGCTGAGTCCCAGCAGGTGCTGACAATGATTCTGCCAATCCTGCTAAAGCATCAGCCTCCAAGTTCCACACCGAGGAACATGTTCTATGAAGAATCCCGTAAAAGTAGAGATTATGGACAACAGTGCTTGGAGATATGGAATCAGGTTCTCATGTCGGACTTCGTACTGCCCCCGAACTTGGTTGATAATTAACTGGAAATTGCCGTAAGCTTCCAGAAAGTCGACCCCCAGCTCTTTGGCTAGCCGAAGTCCGATGATAAGAGTGTTGTACTCAGCAACGTTATTAGAGCACGGTTCTGAAAGTGAATATGCTCGTTGGATGGCCAAATCGACGGGGGAGATTAACACTACCCCCACCTAACCACAATATCGCCTTTGGGACCTATCCTTAAAGCACCGTCAAAGAACATTCGCCACACCGGCTCTTCTGTAGAGGTGTGGGCATTTATTACTTCATCTAGGATATCTTCGTAGAGCTTCCATATCTCGGCTACGGGAAGGGCAGCCAGAAAATCGGCTAACGCTTGACCCTTGACCGCCTTCTGAGGGACAAATACAATATCATATGGGGACAAAAGTATCACCCATGTGGCTAGGCGTGAGTTTAATGCCCCTGGCTTGGTCATGAGGACCCTGAGGGGATTGACCCTAGAGATGATGTGAATCGTCTGCCCGACTACATAATATCGGGTTTTCTGAATAGCGAAAAGAAGGACGAGGCACTCTTTCTCTATAGGGGTATACCTATGCTCGGCTCTGATCAGTTGGCGGCTGAAATAATATTGGCTTGTTCATAACCTGCATCGCTGTTCTGGGCTAATAGGCCCCCAAGAGAATGATCCATGGATCGGACGTACAGTAGGAAGGGTCTTCCCAGGACCGGGGCCACTAGGACCGACGGGCTCGTGAAATATCTTTTAATATTTTCGAAGGCTTGTTGGCATTCCTCGTTCCATACAAAGGATACCCCTTTCTTCATCAACTCGGTAAAGGGTTTATAATGTCCTAAGAGATTGGAAATAATCCTCCAGAAGTAGACTAAGCGCCCCTAAAGACCGCGGAGTTCACGTAAGTTCTTTGGCGGTTGCATTTCGATGATAGCCTTTGTCTTCTCCGAATATACGTGAATGCCCTTCGAAGTTACGATGAAGCCTAAAAACTGTCGCTAGACACTCCCAGGAAGGACTTGGCTGGGTTTATCTTCAACTGGTGCGTCCTCATCAAGTCGAAGATGGTTCTTAGATCGTGAAGGTGATCACCTCAAAAGCGGCTTTTGACAGCGATGTCATCAATATGACATTCGATTGTCTTACGCAGGTGTTTATGGAATATGATACTCATGGTGCGCTTGTACGTAGCACCCGCATTCTTCAAGTCGAAGGGCATTACTGTCTAACAGAATACCCCATCGGAGTCCAAAAGGAGGTATGTTTCTCATCATCTGGAAACATCTTGATCTGGCTATAACTGGAGTAATCGTCCATGACATACATGCGCTCGAATCCACCGGTGTTATCGACCATCACATCGGTGATGGGTAACGAGAATTCGTCCATCGGGAAAGCGACGTTCAAATCGCAAAAATCTATACAGACTCGGATCTTCCTATTTTTTTAGTAACTGGGACGATATTGGCCACCCAATTTAGATACTATTCCTCATGGATGAAGACGCACTTTATAAGATTGTTGACTACTTTCTCGATAGCGTTTATGGTATCGGGATGAAACTGTCGTTACTATTGCTTTATTGACTTAGCTTTAAGCAAGATATTCAGTTTGTGTATGACGACATTCGGGTCTAAACCCAGCATATCTTCGTAGCTCTAGGAGAAGACGTCTATGTATTCGCTTACAAGCTCAATAAGAGACTCACGATCTTCTCATTTCAAACTTTTGCTGATAAAGATCGGTTTAGGAGAAGAGTCATCTCCCAAGTCGACTTGTACGACTTCATCTTCAGTAGGCGATTCGTGCAACTCGAAGTGCTTCTCCCATTGGGCATCGAGTTGTTGAGCCCAGGGTTCAATTTCATGGGGCTCAAAGAATAGCTTTTCATTTTCATCGACCTGGTCCGTTGACGTCATATTCACTGACAACGTTCTACGGAACACTTTCCCGATACTGGTGTCGGAGTCGCAAGAGGAGTCTGAGGAGGACGAATGTGTCACTACCCTATGTCCCGGGACTCTGGGTGCTTTAGGAGGGATATATCCGAGACCACTGTGAGTCTACTGGAAATATTGATCATACTTGCCTTCGAAAACATTAATCTTGATCGGCAAATGCCGACCCTTTCCGTAATTGAGACCCACATTGTTGTTCAAATCATAACCCATCTTTTGGATGATGTGCCTAGCTTGCGGGATATAGTGGTGAACCTGAACTGAACTGACTTCGGGTTCTGGCTCACAAAGTGTATGAGTTTATGAGCCGTCTACTCGACCAAAGATGATAGGCTCTTCTCTTTCTTTCCTTGTCGGTACTGTAAAACAGGCGCCATGCACAGGGAGCACTTGTTCTATGGAATAAACAGACGCAATTTGCATCTGAAGTGACAAACCCAAATTTTGTTCCAGAGCATAAGCAGGGAAATCATGGGAGTAGTTCAAGGGAATTCCTTTATTGATAAAGTAGGACAAATCGTCCTCAGGAATTATACTGTCAGAAGTAGGAAAGTTGGGTACAACAGCATCATTAAGATCTCTACCCCCAGCTCTTGAGATAGGCAAGGATGGAGTAGGATGAGGTGGACCCTGCAGCTTTACCACAATCGGCTCGGCGGAGGAGTTTCTTCTCATCGGTGGTTTTCCCTTCAATTGCACCACCAAAGGAGTTGTAGCTTAAACTGTAGACATTTTCGGGCGTTCCTTGGTAGGTGGCCCTCCTTTCAACCGGACTACTAAAGGAGTGGTAGCCTAAGATATGGGTATCTTAGGGCGTTCTTTTAGGAACACTTTTATTGGCTCCTCGGAGGTGGTTTGCGCCTCGGCTTCATCATCAGCGTCTTCGCCTGAGTCCTTCTGGTGTTTCCTTTGGAAGAGCCGAGACTCAGTGCAGTAAACCTTAACCCCTTTAAAGGGGTCAATATCCGCGAACTCGGTTTTTACCACCCGTCGCTGTTGACATATTTGAAGCATTGGACGAGGGTGGATGGCACGATCATGTGCTCATGGATCCAAGGTTGCCCCAATAGGATATTGTAGCAGACATCTGTGTCAATGACATAGCAAGTCGCTTCTGTCTTCAGGTCGCCAATCTGAATCTTTAAGCGAATTTTTCCTTCTGGACAACTATTGCCATTATTGATGCCGTTGATTGTGGTTTGATTTGCAGAAAGCCAATGCATAGGAATCCCCAGTGTATGGAGCAGATGATGAGAAATGACACTTACGGACGAACTAGGGTCAATATGCATACGATCGGCCTTGACAGAGCCAACGTACCCTGTATAATACAGGGATCGGGCATGCCTATTATTCTTCAACAGCATATCTTAGTGAGAACATGATATTAGGCAAGGCCTCTATCACACTGTGGCATGTGGGACATGCAGCAGGGTCCTCATCTGGCTGTTGGATCTGTCCCAAGTAGGATTCGACATTATGTAATGCCTCCGTCAGAGCTTCTCGGGTCTTCTTGGAGAGATGGAGGAGCTCGAAAAGCGACAGTCTGGCTGGGGTGTTGGCCAATTGAGCCATTATGTCAAAATTGTAGGGTCGGCCCAACCATGCAGTGGTGTCCTTTCAGAGGGGACTGTCAAAATGCCCTTCTTTCTATTTTTGTTTGTCCACCGTCGGCGGTTGAGATGAACCCAGCTCAGAAGTACCGGGAACGATCGATGTTGTGACCGACGTTGTCTCTTTTCCAGGGGCCTGGTCATAATTATGTGAATATTCTAGAGCAGTCCTGATTGCTTCGACCCTTTCTTCATCAGATGAGGCAGAGATAGCATTGCAAGATCTGTCCTTCCTGTCCTCGATCTTGACAGCACGACGTGGGACAGGATTGATCTGGTCGTCGATAAGATCGGAATGCACCCACATGACCTCCCCTCAAGGTGTTTTGACGGGGACTAACCCCGAGGCTTGAGCAGTCGGAAGCCTAACGACCTCCATAGTTGCCTTGGGGATTGGGATGACACCGTCATGTGTCTCTGTAGGCAGAAACTGGCCGAACTGGAGGGTTAGCATGTTGGCAGAGACCAATTTTCCTTAAAGTCCAACGATAGCACCTTGGCGTCCACTGGCCACTGTATGTGGTTCTTCAGGATATAGCAGTCTTTAGTCGAGTGGTGAACGTACTGGTGGTAATGGCAGTATTTGGGACCATCTACCCTGTCTACTTCTTCGGGACGTCTGGAAGGTGGAAGTATAAGTTTCTCACCCTCGAGCAAGATGTTAAGTAATTCCAGGGCATCCTCATCCTTGAAGGAATAATTCCCCTTTTAGATTGGGGGTCTTTCAGGTTTCTGAACGGGAGGGGCACCCCGGTTGAGACTTCGGTCATAACTTGTTTTGCTTTGGGCTCAGTGTTGTTAAGTGCTACGGTAGGCCTCCTGCCTTTCTCGTTTGGAAGGCCTATTCCTAGCAAGTGGGCTTAATTGGCTTTCCTTTCAGCGTCTTCGGCATTGATAATAAACGCCGCCCAATCTGCATGGCCGGAGGAGCCAATCCACAGTCTCGTCATAGAGGATAAACCTTTTTGGCAAGTATCTATCAAGATCGCTTCGAAAACCCTCGGCTGTAGTCTCAATACGGCCTGCCGAAATTGTTTTATATAAACTCGAGCAGGTTACTTGTCCTTCTGAGTGGTGTCCATCAGCGTGGATATTGACATGTCCATCCCCGGCTCATAGAATCGGGACAGGAACAGATGCTGGAGGTCGTCAAAGGTTGATACCGAGTTGTCTTGGAGACTACAGAACCAATCGTAGGCAACCCCTCTCAAGGCGCCAACGAATAGTTTAGCAAGGTGGGCATCATCCCTCGGTAAATGCATTGTCAAAGAGTTGAAATGATTGAGATATTGACGGGGGGAATCCTTCCCATCGAAAGGAGTGATAGTCACAGGCTTGAATTTGGGAGGGTAGATTACCCTGTTCTATTCAACCGAAAAGGGTTGGTTAAGTCCCAGTTTTCGTCGAGATTCTTGTCTATCTCTGGCGTCAGCTCTGGCTTTAAGATCGTGGATGGCGTCAAGGACTTCTTCCGATACTGTTGGCCCAGATGCTTGTGGTAAGGTGTGATCACTCATCGCGGGTGGTAATACTATGTGGTGACTCATAGTTGAAAGATTTGGGGCATTGGACTCCCTATTATTTTCTATATCTGGATCTGTACCGGTGGCTGGGATGAGGTTTGAGCTGCTTTTAGCTCTGTTATAGTTTTTTTTAGAAGCGCTAAGCTTGCGTTCTTTGACTGCATCATTTCTTCGATCATTTTGAAGCGTCGGCTGTCTTGAGACCTCTGTTCATCACTCATCATGTGTGATGGCATTATACGAGTGTAGACCAACCATTTGCTCTCTGTTCCTGACTCCTATGCCTCGTTATTAGGAGTGTAGGCGATCATCTGGAAGAAGTTACTCGGATCGAGGTTCGGAGTGTCCTCAGTTTTTAAGTTTTCAAAATATGCTGGGAGTGGGTACCCCCGGCCTCTCTTTCTTCAGTTTTGAAGGAATCATTGTCCCTTTGAAATATCGGAATGTGGTGCAACGTCGGGGGTTGGCTACCCCAAAGTCCTTCTATGAGCGAGGGACGGGAGTGCTCGGTCAGGTCAGTGTTTGGTACCGAGAACTGACCACCTCCAGTTTTTAGGGTTCTGGATTTGAAGCGGGTGTGTTGAAACTCTCCAGTGTTGGGCACCGCCAACTTGCTGCTCATGGGTAGATTCTTGGGTGTATCGACCGAAGAGTTGAGATTCCTTTCAGCCAGAGGAGAGTTCCTTGCAGCATGGCATGAGGCAAAGAGAGGTTCCTCTTCGTCGTCCGCTTGCAATGGTTCACCGAGGTAGCATCGAGCGAATGTAGCAGGTTGTAGCCGTTGAAACACGGACTACCTTTCCGGGACTGCTGCGGATTTTGTGCAACAGCAGTTGACAACAATATTAGCACATGTATGTACACCCAAAGGGATTTCGTGCGTAGTGTTTGTTGTGGTCCCCTCCTCTCTGCGTTTATGATTAATCACATGACGCAGGCCGTGGGAGGGGAGCTTCACCTTCATGCCTCCCCGAGATGATCGAGTATTGTGGCACACAAGTGGATGTACCTCCAAACTCGGTTCCTGAGCCTGCAGAATGTTCTGGCATTTGGATGACTCTGGAACTTGGTCTAACCCTGGCGCAGAGGCGCGTGAGCAAGGTCTATTGATCATTCCGTCTGGCATGCGCGTCACCACCAGAGGCGCATGCCTCGCTGCGGTGTACGAGGCACATATAGCCCGTACCTTTATTCTTGTTTCAGATTTGTCATGTATTACGCCTCCTTCTGAGATCGTCTCATACACTTGAGGTCTGCTACCTCCCAGGGTTCTAAATTGGCTCTGGGTCGATTCCTTTTCGTGTCTATTAGTAGGCGTGTGCTTCCCCCGAGTGTTGGACTTCCCCGAGCCATGTGTTTGAGCTGGTTGGGGAGGAAAGTTATCGGCGCGCCCTCTGAGGGTTGCACTGGCACGTGTGCTCTTCTTCAGCAGGTTGTAGGTAAGCTATACAAGCTTTAGGCACCCACGTCTTCTTCATCTTCTTAGATTTCAATAGTCTAGGAGAAGAGCCCGTACTGTCCCCTGAGAGCATTTCTTCAAATACAGATTGGTCGAATTTGACGACCAGCTTCTGTGTAGTGGTTCCAAGCATGGCCGTGTCAGATTGCGTCACAACCTTTCCTTTAGAGGAGAAGGATGTCCCCAGCAGAGTCGCCATCTTGTTCGACATTGCTTCTGAGCTTGAGTTGTAGGCTGCTGTGAAGGTTGCGAACGAGAATGTGAAGAGGAACCCCTGGACGGGAACCCCTTGATTGTACTTTGTTTTTATCTAGGTTGTAATGGTGGAGGGTTGTTTCTTTACTCCGTTGAGGATCTGACTGAAAAAGGGAATTGCTTGGCTCAAATTCACTGGCTGAGGGGAACAGCAAGGACTCTCCCTGGGATGCTCGGGACTTCTTGAGGTACTCGAGAATCGAGGGGAATCGACCTGAATTGAGTCTGGAATCGAGAGCTTCAAATGTAGGAGGAATCGTCCTATTTATAATTGATAGAGGGGGGTAGCACATGCGCCTACGGGTAGGCAGGCGCGAGCTTCAGCTTTCCACTTGGCACCCCTAAACAGGGGTTGGTTGCGACCAGGCGCACACTTCACTGGTGAGAAGACTATAGCCAACCGCTACGTAGTAGATATGCTATTAGAGAGAATCTCGAAATGCTCCAAACTCGTTCTTTGGCGTGACTGGGCATTTGGACACGTGGCACGTGCTAGAGTCACACATACGCCTTGGATTTACTATCCTAGGTGGCACGTGGTATGTAGGCACGGGGGTAGAAGCATACGCGCTTAGGGGGCTTAGGGCGATATACGCCTATTTGTATTATTTTCGAGGGTAATGAACCTTGACTTCAGTGTTCGCCTCTTTGCATGAGAATAGAAGCGTCGTATGGTGGTCTCGAAAGAGCCATGCTCATTAAATGCAGTCTCAAAAATGAGCAACCGATAAACATAGGCGGAGGCATGATGGCTCAGGCGCGCCTATGGAAGTGAGGCGCAGGGAGAGAAGGCGCGCCCTTAAAGTGGCACACGTAGTCAGGGGTGCGAGTTGTAGTACGCCTATTATCTTCATCGAGATGCGAGCAACTTCAGTAATGATGGTTGCTCGACTTCTGTGCTGAGGCCATCTTTTCTAGCACGGGAAATGAAGCGTTCCACTAGAGGCGTCGGCAAGGCCGTACCTAGATAAGACGTGTACCTAGATAAGACGTGGCTGATACTTTGGATGAGGTGCGAGTAGATGATTTGGGCGTGCCTTAGAGGGGGTGTGATTAGCCTAGAGTAAAGAGATAGTCTTCTTTCTGATGTCACGTTGCTTCTAGTTAAGCGTGCATAGCTCTTCGCCAGGCCTGATGCTAGCATCATACTTTGATCATGTAGAAGACGCGCGACCCATGCGTCTCCAGGCACAGGTGAGGGTTTTATGTTTTTTTTGTTTGTTACTGCTCTCTCTTTTTCCCTTTTTCTTTTGGGGATGTGGTGGTGATGTTAGTTTTGGGTTGGTCGTGGGGCTGCCGGTGACGGCGGGGGGAGGGGGGGTCGGTCAGAACGGGAAGAAGGGTTTAGCGATGGGGGTTGGTGAATGTGGTGGTGCTGTGGATGTTGATGGCGAGGGTGGTGGTTCAAAGAGGGCGAGCGACAGTGGGATACGGTTGCTATGGGTGGTGTTTGTAGGGCGATTGGTAGACGGGGTTGGGGCCAGAGCGGTGACAGGCATGGTGGTGGCATAGGGCTGCTGGATAGGGCAGATGTTGGCCGGATGGATGGCGGCCAGGAGGGTAGAGTTAGGATTAGGATTCGCTAGGAATTTGGCCGTGTCGGATGTGTCCAACATGGGCATGGTGACTATGAGATGTATCCGGGTGTCTCGGACACGATAACTGCTATGTAAGTGTAATAATCTGAATATTAGAAAGACACCCGGGTCGGATCCGAGGCCGTCACGGATGACACGAGAAAGTTTGGACATGGACACGATGCATGACACTTTTGTGGAGGAATTTTGAGTTGTGAGATTTTATGGAAAAAGGGCAATGAGGCTCTCTTTATATAGGAGGTGAAGATCGGCCCCTAGTTGGATAAGGACTAGGATCGTTTAAACTCCCATAAGATAAATCACATATTAATTCAAATCGATTTAAAACTAATTTAATCAAATCCAATTCCAATTTAAATATAGATAAATTCAATCCAAATTAATATAAGTAAATTCCATTTTTAAATTAAACTATCTAAGTAAAATCAATAAAATCATTATCGAATTTAAATCTACATAATTAATTAAATATTAAATCAAACAATTTTTAAAATATAATTTACAAATAATAAAAATATAATAATAAAGAATTTCAAAAATCATAATAAATTTTTAAATATTTGAAATACCTTTTATAAATAAATAAAACAGTTATAAATAGTTTTCGAAAATTAAAGTAGACATGAATTTAATTTCATGTGCCTCGCATGCAAATATAATATTTACATAAAATATAGTTTTCTAAATTACCAATAAAATAAATAAAATAACTTTTTTTATATAAATAAATAAAGTTTGCTAAATCACGATGCGAAGTATTCTACAACTTTATGCAAGTGAAAATATTTACCTATACTATTATTAAAAAGTATACTTATTTTCTATATGTTGAAAATCTATAATAAAAAATATATATTCGTATATACATATTCACACTTGACGTACAAATACCGAAAAGAAAAATCAATACCAAAATAATTTTAAAAAATCATAGTGAAAATTTAGGGGGTTTACACAACTCGATCAATTCTTCTTCAAATTGAAATTATACCTCTCGAATCAAACTCATACCTTATCGACTCAACCTAATGCACCGTGCGGTGGGGCGCATTACATAATATACCACTCAAAATAAGTTTCGTTCTCGAACCGAAGCCAACACTCAATCCACGTGTTTCTCTTGATTGCTTGAATTTTTTATTCACATGATTTACTCATTATCTAGCGTTCGTACAATTTCTTTAACACTTCTCGATTCTTCCTGCAGGTTCAATTAAATTCGGTATACCTTCGAGTTTGGATTGTACACATATTTTAGGCATCCCACTAATATATGTATTTCATACAAGCACAATGGTAGAGAATTCCAACACAACTAACAGGCACAACTTAAATCCTCAAACACAAGCCACTCAGTACTCAACTTGGTCAGATCTTAGCGTCCATTCCCACAATTCGTTTTCATACGCAACATTCTAAAATCTACGATCATCCATCCAGCATTTATGCGTATAACAACATGAATCATGCCAACATTTTGATTCTCTATGTTTCGCACTCACTATTGAACAAATGTGTTGCGTTAAGTCGTCGCGCATCCGATCGCAACAATTCTCCATAACGCCTACTCGTCCAACCATTTTCTATCCCTCACACAACTCAATTTTTTTTATCCAACTATTTGTGAAGTTTTGCCTCAACGACATGGACTAAGTCCAACATGTCCAAATTTTTCTTCGCCTACAATTCCCACGCAACTATTCTGTCATGACTTACATTCTCCAAAATATCTACGCATCGCGTCTGGGCTCCCGCTAGGTAACTTATCCAGACGACGTGCTTAATCTCTTCCGACACAAGAGGTTAACTTGAGTCTACGATGCTCAAAGACAACAATCTTTCCGACCCAAGATCTCGTATGATACGTGCCTCTCCGATTCTTGATCGAGTATGAATCACCAATCAAGTTTTTCAATCCAATCCCGACTTATTCATGTCGCTAATCTCGATCGTGCGTTCAACACACATAGCCTAATCGTTACCGAATCCGATCTATGACACAAATCCTGTGGTCATTCCCTCTCTCTCGCACTCGTTACGTGGCACGATTTTGCACCATCGTCCATCCGCGTCGTTATGCTAAGTCCGCCCATCTATCTATCCGATCATCGACTAATAACCCATTCGAATACTTACTCGATCAATCATCAATGTTCGTCCCTATCATTCTAGCCAAAGGCTGTTCTCTCAAATCTCGCAACATATGTCCGATCGCCTAGACTTATCCTCAACATGTACTAGATCATATTTATCCTCAACGTGATTCCTTATGCTACTTTCTTAGGTTCCTATAGGACTTCAACATTCACTTTGATTTGGCAGGCAAGTCTTCTACGGTCAGCTGTCCCGAAGCTACGCTCGATAATTGAAGATCGTCAACGAGGGACAGTTACTACGAACCATGCTATATCCTATCTCGGTGCCAAATCAATTTCTGATAATTCCTATGGGACTTAAACGTAATCTGACATAATCCTTCAATCCACAGTGTCTCATCCTACCCGCGCAACTGATGCGTCGCTACCGTCCGAACACTGATGCACTACCGTTAACAATATCATTAACCACACAATATTTGTTCGCCTCGAGTACGAGTCTATCTACCCACAATAAATATCTGACACTCTATGTTCATCGCAACAATCCTCGAATTTATCTTCGCATCAAACCACAAGTCAAAGTCCAATTGCCACACCCTGATCTCCCACAAGTTAGATCATCCCTGCTGGGCATGAATCACCATGCCAGTGCTCCCGTAAAATGATCGTCCTAATCTGGCGTGACGAATGTGCGAAGCTGGAGTTGCCCTTGTACAAGACAAGAATGTCAACGTTGTTGGTCCATTGGTCATGGTCAAACCTGATTTTAATAATTGATCAAACTCTGTCTCGATATACGGAGCTACTCGGATGTTTACTCAAGACGTTTTGGACACTTTGACACTGACCAAGATCTGATATCTACTCAAGTTCAAGACCGAAGCTATGTTTGCCACTCGAGACTATATTTATTTATGCAATATAATTTTTACTTTTATTGAGTCTAGGAATACATTGTACACCGAGTCATACTAGCAAATAGGCTATTCAAAATTATTTTCAAAAATGACCTATGTTTTCAAAAAATATCTCTTATTTACAAAAGCTTCTGAAGGATTCTAAAAAGCCCAAAAAATTATTTTTAAAATAATCCTGACCAACCCTGACAGAACTCAGCCAGAGTTCGGTTAGTGATCATTTGATTTTCGAACGTTTAAAAAACTTGGTCTCCCTTTAGTTGCGGATTGTTACATAGAGTTCTGTCCGAATTCTGCCAGAGTTCGATCTTTAGAAAAACTATAAATAGAGAAGAATTCTGATCATTTCAAATCACTCATTCACTTTCATCTCTTCTCCTCTAAAGCTTACGTTTCTTCCAAAGAGTTCTAAAAAGCTTTCATTTTTAAATCTCAAGCCAGTTACAATTCTCTAGTCAATTTGCCGGTACGGTACGGTCTAGAAGATTTCAGAGAAATTGTAATCAGAGGCTTGATTGAAGAAAGACTCTTCAAAATTAAAGTTGGTCGAGTTCTTCGTATCAAAGCTCACATTTGTAGAAGTTGCAAGGACTTCGTATGAAAACTTGCGGGATTTTCCAATAGTGGATTCAACTGGAAGCTAGAGTTCTTCCGACTGGACTAGTCCTCACAAGAGGGAAACCAGTATACATCGCTGTGTTTGCGTTTGCCTTCTGATCTTCTTTCTTTACAATTATTACTTTCTGATTATTGATATTATTTCTGTGATCTAACTGCTAACAAGTTTTTTAATTAGTAATATTTCGTTGTCTACTCTATTCACCCTTCCTCCCTCTAGAGTATTCTATTTTACGACTTCGTTCCTATAATTGGTATCAGAGCGGGTTATACAGGTAAAGCAAAGTAAAATTGTAGTTATATTTAATTGTTGTATAGATCACAGTATATTACACATGGCAACTGTAAAATTCACAAGTGAAGGCTAAGCCACAAACAGACCTCTACTGTTTGACAGCACAAACAACACTTATTGGAAAACACGGATGAGTTTCTTCTTAAAATCTCTTGATTTTGACTTATGGTCTATAGTTATTGATGGCTACAAAAAGCCTCCTCGTATTACTGTTGAGGGATTTTTAGTTGATAAACCCCAAATAAATATACTGAGGCTGAAAAGAAAAAGGCCAGTCTTGATGCACGTACTATTAGCGCTTTATTTTGTGCTTTAGACAGAACTGAGTTTAACAGGGTTTCGACTTGCACAACATCGAATGAAGTGTATAAACTTCTCGAAGTAACCTACGAAAGAACAACACAAGTCAAGGAGTCAAAGATCATGAGACTTACTCAAGAGTACTAGGCGTTCAAGATGAAGCCAAATGAATCCGTCACTCAGATGTTTACGAGATTCCTTGATATTGTAAATCCTTTATCTTCATTAGGCAAGGAATATAGTAACCATGAGAAGATTCGCAAACTTCTACGAGCTCTCACGAAGAACTGGATTCCAAAGGCTACAACAATCATTGAAGGAAATGACCTCTCAACAATATCCCTGGAAACTGTCACGACCCGGTCCCAATTTCTTGGGTCGAATCGGATCATGCCCAGCCTGCACCATTGTTGAAACGGCGGCAGTAAGCTGTATCACTCATGCAGGTAATTAACAACACAGTCTAATTGCCACAACTTTAATAATTCGAATAGTTTAAAACTTTTTTTACAACAAAATGAAGATACATCTGAAATACATTATTTTCCACAAACATCATGAATTATAAAAGAGAAGAAAATCTAGGCAACCAGCTCATCAGTCTCGAGATCATCGTCCTCTAGTTGGGATCTCGGGAAAAATACCGCGGAACAAAGCATCATCAGTGATACCTAAAAATGTTGGGTCTCCAGTCAGGAGGGAGCAAAGTATAATTCATGCTAATTTAACAATTAAAATAATAATAGAATCATGCACTTTTAAACAATTTAAAAATAAAAGTTCTTCAGCAGTTAAAACATTGTGATGTGAATAGGTAATGAATATGACCGGCTTGGGTTGTACAGTGAATGATATGGCTTATCCCCGTGTGTATGAGGGGTAAGCTAATACAGTTCTAAATTATTATTTTGGATGTGGTCATACTCATTACACTACTCCCCCAGTCCCCAAACAGTTACAGTAGTTACAGTAGTTACGTCAGTGCTCTTAGAGAGAGAGTTCCGTGTTGCATCGTGGTTTAAACTTGCAATAAAACGATTATTAAATAATTGTAAACTAACACAAAATGTACTTGCCTTTGTTTACGACTGGAAACGGTGTTGGTTCCGGGAAGATGCTAGGTTCGTCTCCGAGATCCTACAGTTGGAGAACTTGACTTAGAACCATTGTGAACCCAAGCTAGGTGTGCTAGTTGCAATCTCTAGTAGCAGGTCCTAGTCAAATTTTAATCTTGGATTACACTATCACAACAAATCTCGATTATCGGGTGCGTTGTAATTAATTACGAGGGAAAGATCAATTTAACTTTTTATTTTGGAAAACTCGTAGTTACCAATTTAATTGGTTAAAACTTTATATTTTTCGTAATTATACATATAAAACTAAATTTCTTGTTTAATGAGAAAACATGATCTTTGTTTAAATATTACAAACTTGTAAATTTTAATGTGGAAAAAATCTCATTAATTTTTCTATATCAAAATAATATTTATCTTAGTTTTACGCGTTTACGCTAAAAACCAGCAAAACCAGAAAATGAAAGAAAACTACGCTACAATAATTACAGGCCACAGAGAAAGAAAATAGAAAAGCTGGGCTTATGCCCTTACAAATTATTGAATTTAAATAAGAAATAGACCTGGGTTAGTCCTGAAATCTCTCCTACAATTTAATTATAAATAAAACTAATAATTAGAATAAATAGTGAGTCTCAGATATTGGTCCAATCGTCAAATAGGCTAATGCCTCAACGTCCGGGCGAAACCGGTTTCGTTTGCACTTAGCCAAGGCCCATGGACCAGTATGGTCGTCGCCCGATAATCAAAAACCAAGTTAATAAATCTTTTGCAAAAGCCGATTTTTTTTGGAATTATAGATTTTGTAGAAAATCTCCTTTTTTAAAAATATTTTTTGAAAATTCGGACAGCATCCCCTCTATTTTCGGGATAACCCAAAACTGGGAAAATGCCAAACCAAACACCGATAACTGTCCCAAACCAGGGAACACAAATTTTACAACCAAAATGATATTAAACCCGGAATCGAAATAGCAACACGTTTCCGAAAAATTCGGAAACCGAACTAAACTCGGAAATTTCGAAGTAATCCCAAACCATCAAAACTCTTTCCGAAGAGTTCTCGGGAAAACCCGACAGCAACTAAAAACCACAGAACAAAATGTCAAGAATGGTTCCGAAATTCCCGAAAACCATTACGTAACAGAAAACCGAATTCCCGAAGAGAATTCGAGGACCAATTTCATCACAGACAAATACGGGAGGGACGAACTACTGTGATTACACAGAAATTACCCAATATCCGTTAGTCGGGGAGCCGCGGGATAACTCGGGAACGGAAACGGAAATGCTGGACAGCGGGATCGGGGTCGGGAACTCGGAGAAGCGTCGCGGAGCTGGGAAGCTCTGGCCCGGAGGGGACAGCACCGAAAAGCCGTGCGGAGGGTGGCCCGGGTCGGGATCGGCCTGGGTGGCCGCGGCGAGGGTCAGGGCGGAGGGGCGCCGACGTCGGGCCGTCAGCGGGGGCTGGCGCGGTGCCGCTGGGTGGTTGGCCTGGGTCGGGGACCGTCTGGATCGGCTGGCCTGGGCGGCTGCGGGGGTCGCCGAGGGGGCGCGGTCGGAGCTCCGGCTAGGGCTCGGGATTTGGGAAAAGTGGGTTTTTGAGAGTGGTGGTGAGGGAGAGGGATGGAGGAGAGGGGTTTATATAGGGGAAAGAGGGAGGAGGTTACCGGAAGAGGAGGGGGCGACCGTTCTGGGAGGCCGGCGGTCGCCGGAGTGATGGCGGTGGCGGCGGTTTCGGGAGAGAAGGAGTCGAGAGGTCGAGCCATTCGGGAAAGGAAAAGTTTTCCTTTTCCTCAGCTGAAGGAAATTAGTAAAGAGAGAAAGAGTTAAGAGAGCTAAAATGAGTTGAGACTTGAAAGTAGTTTAAAGAATTTTTCTATGCTGAAGGAATAAGTAAAAGAAAGAGAAAGACCTAAGAGTTGTAATGATAGTTAAAGGAAGTTTAATACAAGAATTATCTTGCTTTATTAAAAAAATGATATTTATATAAATATAAATACTAAGGGACTTCCGAATTAACTTTGGAAAACAGATCCGGGACTCGGGAACGGGTTCAGGACAGACTCAGGATGAGAACTGGGTATGGATTCGGGTCAGGCCAAAAATCTATTAATAATATTTATATATATGATTTTCGGGACGGGTCAGGGCCAACAGTCAAAATCCAGAAAAATTATTTTTTCTAAAATATGGTTTTTCATTAACAATAATTTATAAAATAAACTTTTACAGGTTTTAACTTAAACTCAAAAATTCCCGAAAAAACAATTTTCCTAATTTAACAACTAATAATGATTAAAAATATTCAATTAATTTAACTGAAAAAATTATGGGTTTCACAGAAACACTCATGGGTAAGCTACTCACTCACGAGTTGGAACTTCAAGACTTTGAAGACGCTACACCAAAGGAGAAGTCGATCGCTCTCAAGGCTTAACATAGAAGAACTGTCGAAGATGATTCTGACGGTAGAGACTCCGACTCTGAAGATCAAGATCTTCTGGTAAGAAAATTCAAGAAGTTCATGAGATTCAACAGAAGAACAAAAGACAGCAACAACAATAACAACGAGAAAGATCCTATTTGCTACGAATGTAAGAAGAAAGGACATATGAAGAAAGATTGTCCAACAACATTATCATCAACAAGAAAAAGCAGTAAATATGACAAAGGCTACCTGAAGAGATCTACATCAAGGAAGTACGCCAATACAAGCATATGGCAAGAGAGTGAAGCCAGCGACTCAGAAGACGAACAATCGGATGACGCTATAAATGTATGCTTGATGGCTTGCGATCAGGTAACCACTAATCCTCTGTTTGATCCTTATGATAATTTCCCCTTTGAGCAGCTAGGAGAGGCTTTCATTGACCTGTTAAATGACTACAGAAAACTGCATAGTAAATATGAAATATCTAAGAAGGTACTTAAATATTACAAAGGTGAGATAGAAAGACTTACCGACCAACTAGCTGATGTTAGAAATAATATTTCTTTTATTGAGTCTGGTGAGCTTTCTTCTATTAAGCTGTTGTTACACGAGACTACCAAGTTATCCAAAAAAAGACCAAACTATCATCCAGCTAAAGAAAGACCTATCTAAGGAGAGAAAGAATCTCCAGTGTGCACAAGTCAGAATGGAAACACATACATTTGACTATACTAGATTATATGACACCTCCAAAAAGTTAAAAATTAGTTTAGAAAAACGGCCTGAAGTTGTTGCTTCCTATTCTAACACGTGTAAATTACCGAATCATCGGAACACACCCAAACCAAACACTGTCATACCAAGCCATTGCCCAAGAAGACTAATAGTCATGCATTTTTCTATACTAGAAAACCAAAACCTACCAATCATGCACCTCACAGAACTTTCAAAACTCAACATACAAAATGTCATTATTGTGACCTCATTGGTCATATATCTTCTGCATGTAGAATCAGAAAGTTAGTAGATTTAAATGTTTATGCATGGATACCAAAGACTAACATGTCAGGACCCTACAAGAAATGGGTACCAAGAGTTTCATCTGTAAACTATTTTGTAGGTGGGACGCCTCTCACATACTAGAGGCAAATGGATCCTCGACAGCGGTTGCTCACGGCACATGACCGGTGATGCATCATTATTCGCAACACTATCGAAGAAGAATAAAGAAGGATACGTCTTCTTCGGTAATAATTTGAGAGGGTACATAATCAGTATCGGTGACATTGGTAAGGCTCCCTATCCTGTGATTAAAGATGTTTGTCTAGTTATCGAGTTAAAACATAATCTGCTCAGTATAAGCCATTTAGCTGATCAAGGTTATGGCATTAACTTCGTCAAAGACAAATGTACTATAGTTGATAGCTCAACTGGCAGTACTATCTTTGAAGGTATCAGGGAAGACAACATATATATTTTCTATTTGTTAGAAGTTGCTAACAAAGTAGGTAGATGCTTGATGGCCAAGAGTATTGAGAGTCAACTATGGCATATGAGACTCGATATGCAAATATGGACACAATTTCAAAACTATCCACAAAGAAGTTGGTACGCGGCTTACCATACATATCTTTCAAGAAGGATATGGTATGTAGCGAATGTGAAAAGAACAAAGCTATCCGATCCGTCTTTAAATCCAAGAAAGCTGTAAGTACCACTAGACCTCTACAATTATTGCATATGGATTTATTTGGACCTAGTAGAATTGCTAGTCTACGTGGTAAGTTATATGTATTTGTCATTGTAGATGATTTCTCTAGATATACATGGGTATATTTTCTTACACGCAAGAACGACGCTTTGTCAGAATTTGTCACCTTTTGTAAGAAAGTACAGAATGAAAAAGGTTTTATGATTACTCGCATTCGTAGTGATCATGGCGACGAATTTGAGAATGCAGAGTTCAAGCAATTCTGTGACACACACGGTTATTTGCATGAGTTTTCCTGTCCTAGGACTCCACAACAAAATGGAGTTGTGGAACGTAAGAACAGGACTCTATCTGAAATGGCTAGAGTAATGTTGAACCAGTTTAGTCTACCTAGATACTTTTGGGCTGAAGCTGTCAATACAGCGTGCTATATTCTCAATAAGGTTCTGATTCGGCCTATATCGAAGAAGACTTCCTATGAGTTATGGTTTGATAGAACACCCACTGTTTCATATTTCAAAATATTTGGTTGTAAATGCTTTATTCTTAATACTAAAGACAAACTGAGTAAATTTGATGAAAAGGACGATAAAGATATCTTTTTAGGGTATGCGACAAAGAGCAAAGGGTACAGAGTCTTCAATAAAAGAACTATGATCATCGAAGAATCAATTAATGTTAAGTTTGATGAACTAAATCAACATTCAGTCGATGACAATAATGAAGACGTAAGTACACCAAGTACAGCTACTGCAAAACCTTCACACAAAGATACCGAACCTTCACACCAAGCACTAGCTGAGTCTTCAAGCAGATCACATAAAGAACCAGAAACAGGAACCAGCAATCCTAAGGATATACCAAAAGAGATGAGATTCTTGACAGATCATCCAAAGGACTTGGTAATTGGTAAGATTACCAAGGGTGTAAGTACTTGTTCCTCTAATAAAGATATAGCTTCCTGTATTGCTTTTATCTCACAGCTAGAACCCAAAAACATTGAAGAAGCATGTAGTGATAATTTTTGGTTAGATGCTATGCAAGAGGAATTAAACCAATTCGAACGAAATCAAGTTTGTGCACTTGTTCCCAAGCCCATTGATCATCCGGTCATTGGAACCCGTTGGTATTCCGAAACAAACTGAACGAGAATAGTTTAGTGACTCGTAATAAGGCTCGACTCGTAGCTCAAGGATACAATCAAGAAGAAGGTATCGACTATGATGAGACATATGTCCCAGTTGCGAGATTAGAATCTATTCACATATTATGTGCATTTGTATGTTTTCATAATTTTAAATTATTTCAAATGGATGTTAAAGTATATTTTTAAATGGTTTTGTAAAAGAAGAAGTTTATGTAGCTCAACCTCCAAGTTTTACTGATTTCAAAAATACTGATTATGTTTTTAAGTTGAAGAAAGCCTTATACGGTTTGAAACAAGCCCCTTCCTGCTTGGTACGATCGTCTAAGCTCTTTTCTACTTGACAACAGTTTTTCAAAGGAAAAGGCTGACACTACACTGTTTATAAAATTTTTGAATAGCAATCTTCTTTTGATTCAAATCTATGTAGATGATATTATTTTTGGATCCACTGATGAATCTCTTTGTCAAAAAATTTTAAAGTGTATGCAGAATGAGTTTGAGATGAGCATGATGGGAGAGCTAAAATTTTTTCTCGGACTGCAAATCAAACAAACCAACAATGGGACATTCATAAATCAAGCAAAGTACACAAAAGATTTATTAAAAAAGTTTGACCTGGAAGCAGTCAAACCACTTAGCACTCCAATGGCGACTTCAACCAAGCTTGATATTGATGAACAAGGCAAATCCGTCGACATACGTAAGTATCGAGGTATGATCGGTAGCTTACTGTACTTAAATGCTAGTCGACCAGATATTATGTTTAGTGTTTGTTTGTGTGCACGTTTTCAAGCCAATCCTAAGGAATCATATTTGTGCGCAGTTAAGCGTATCTTCCGATACCTTAAAGGCACTTCTTCTGTCGGCTTATGGTATCCTAAAACCATGTCGTTTGACCTAACCGGTTATTCTAATGCTGATTTTGCCGGATGCAAAGTAGATAGAAAAAGTACCAGTGGCACATGTCATTTCTTAGGAAAAGCCCTAGTCTTTTGGTTTAGCAATAAGCAAAATTCTGTCGCATTGTCAACAACTGTGGCTGAGTATATCGCCGTAGGATGTTGTTGTGCATAAATTTTGTGGATGAAGCAAACTTTAGAAGACTTTGGATTACATTTCACACACATACCCATTTTCTGTGATAACACTAGTTCTATTAATTTGACTAAGAATCCAGTATGTTAATCTTGTACTAAGCATATCGAGATTCGACATCATTTTCTTGGAGATCATCAACAAAATGGAGATATAGACCTTGTATACATAGACACACAGAATCAATTGGCTGGCATTTTCACAAAACCTCTAGCGAAAGATCATTTCAATTATTTACGTCAAGAATTAGGAATTTTAGATGTCAATAATATTAATTAATTTTGTTTTATTAATTAATATTTTCCATACTCAATAACTGTTTTTGAGACAAGTCTACAAAGAGTCTGTCTGTCACCACGACTACGGTCGAAGCGAAGAGGTACTTAATTGTTCCCCGGTGAACTTCCGTTAGCTGAGATAGTACTCCTACAGCTAATCTGAAACAGACGCTGAGTAACGAAAGTTAATTTATAAAATAATATTAATTATATTATTTGAAGTTTAAAATTACTAAACTTTGAATTAAATATTTGAAATGAGTTGATGAAAAGGATATGGCCCACAATTTTTTTTCAAAACCCAGGAGAACCCTAGGCGAATTCGGCCCGAGTTCGGTCCGAAATCGGCCAGAGTTCTGTTGGTGCTGTAAGTTTTTAAGTCAGAACCCGAGGCCTCCTCCGCTTTATCTCTTCTAAATTATATCATTACAGCAGCAGTAGCAGCCTAAGGACCCCCCAAATCCTAGCTCTTCTCCACTCCTTTTCTTCCAATCTACGTGGAGAAATCCATCCAAAATTTGGATTCGTGCAAAGAATTGCGTCCTCTACAACATACTTGATTCTCGGAAGGTATAACTCATTCTTTCCTCTACTTTCAAATTCTTAGGGTTATCTAGTTTTGGGAAAGAATGCCTAAGAGATTCAATCCTTTCAAGAGGAAGAAGACTAATGGTGAAGAGGCATCGTCTTCAGATCCGAATACGAATTCACTCTTTTCCCCGGTCCAATCGGGTGACGGCATGTTGGATGAGTTTTACTTCAAAACTCATGACCAAGCTTTCTATGGTATGTCGACTTTGTTATGCGTATAATATGCACAGGCGCTCCGATCAAATGGACTGTATTTCCAGATCACCGTCTTTTGTTTGAGGCATTAGGGTTACATCGTCTCGTTACCCAACAATTCCCTTTAGCTACTAATCCCCTTAGACTATTTTACTGTAACTTCGTGTTAGAAACTATTACCACAAGAACTCGTGTTGGCAGGATCGATATCGAGTTCGATGATGTGTTGCTAGAAAAAATCTTTGGTATTCCAAACGAAGGTGCCCCGCTCGATGACATCACCGACTTCGACTTTCTCGAGGGTACGACTCTTGTTAGTTTCAAGAATAAGCTTTGTGCGCCAGCACGTGCTCGTCCTGGAAAGTTCAAGGCCAATAACTTGAATTTGTTTAACTACAAGTTACATCGCATCATCTATTCTACTATTCTTTCGAAATACACTTCGAAAGATGATGTCACTGTACTAGAGCTTTCTGCCATATATCACATTCTTAAGGGGATTCTTTTTTCTGCCCCTAAGACTATCATCCAGATGATGGGAAGATGTCGCAAAAGAGACCACAATCTCTCTTATGCGATGCTTATCCCTCGCATCTTTCAGTATTTTGATATCGATTTATCCACTTGTGCTCTGGACCCTGAGCCCAAGTATCTTAAGCCTTCTCGTCGTAGCATTGCCACTACTCCTGCACCTGCTCCTATTGCACATGTTCCTCCTCAGACCTACCCTATGACTTTTGAGGGTATCCATCAGCATCTGTCGGATTTGTAGACTTTCTTTATTGACACTTCCCAGGAACATGAGTTCCGTGACGTGACTCAATTTCAGGTTATTGCCAACTCGTTTGCTGATCTCTGATTTGCTCAGACGGGTCATTCTGCTGGTTCTCTTCCTAGAGACCCTACTGTATCTGGTTACCGCGTTGAGGATGAGGCGGTCCATTCTCTGTTCTAGCCAGGAAACGCTTATGATTGGTACCGTGGCTCGGGTGCTACTCCACACACCTCTGGAGCTGGTCCATCCGGATATGGTGGACATGTTGGCACTGCAGATGATGATGAGGATGACATGTGATTTAGACATTTTGTCTAGTTGTCGTACTTTCGAGACTTTGTTTATTGTCTTTGTTTACTTGGAAATGCTCCGACATTCCAAGCTAGTATCAGTACTCAAGTATGTTTACATAACAGTCACCTTGCATAACTCGTTCTGTATTTTAGACAAGTATTATCTTTCTTTCGCATGAATTTCAATTCATTGTAATCACCGTTATCATCCAATCTAACATCAACATAACTTGTATCTTATTTATCCAAAAATAATGCCCAACATAATTTTTATTCCTTTGATAGTATCTCCAAGTTATTACATATCGTCTTTGATATACCTCAATACCATAGTCGATGTGCATAATTTGAACATCTTCCTTTCTCATAACTCTAATTCGTTGCAGTCACTATTATCATCCAAACTTGAATACGAATCAAGTCTCGGACGCATTAAGATACATCTCGTTGTAGCTAACTATTATCATCGAGTGACACGATTTCCAGTTCCTTATATCCATTCTCGTATTCTCCAATCAAACATCTAAATCATGCTATCAACTTTGCACATCTACTCAATTCGTTCGCACGATTTCTTTGCATCTAATCAACTTGTTTCGAACAAGTCTTCGCATTAACTTAACTCAAATTCAACCAAGTCAACTATTTTCTCAATGCAAAATTCCTTCGTTATTCTCGACCTATCGTTCGGCTTATGCTTAACAAATTCTCGTTCGACTCATCATCTAATGATGCGAGTCCGCACACTGATCGTTCAAACTCAATTTCATCAAAGCATACTTGTATCGACTTCTATCAAACTATTCCCACTCGAGTCTCGATACTATTTTGTCCATTGCAGACAAACGTATCACGATACACATAATTGTCTCGACGCAATCTCTTGCAAGTCATCAAACGGTTCAACACAGCTATCGCTAAGTGGTACTGCATATACCACTCAGAAATTGAGCCTATCACTATCGACACAATATTTTGATACACCGATCGCATAAGTGGTATGGCATATACCACTCAGAAATTGAGTCACATCTCTTGCAACATACTAGTATTGGTCCAACATCTATTCTGATCTAACCATGCCTCGGTGATCATGCTGATCACAAATGCGACAATCGCTTACTCAAAGCTTAACTCAATATTCGGCCAACATACACGTTCGCCTACTTCGAAGCTCGACACAATTTGGCTAACTTACATATTCGTCTACTCAAGCTCGACTTAGCGACTAACTCAACTTGCAACTATCACTTCGCGATTTCTCAATTGCATTTGTTGTAACTCGTGCAACGATTCATTCTCGATACTCAAAGTCATTACTCGAATTGTTCAACATTCGCTATCCATTCGCATAGCCATATAACACGTATCAACCCATATCTTGACTCGTTGCATCGATGCAATAAATATCGCACAACTCGTTGCACTTGATGCAACCAATAATTCGTATCATTACTCAACAATATTTTGTAAATTTCTAAACATATGCAACCAAGAGACACGCAAGTATTTAAACTTATTGTATGAAACATCCAGTGTAGCATGGAGCAGATCCATGAGCCATGCGGTTGCGGAATCAACATAGGGCCAACTGATTTCGATAGCGGAAGCAATCAGGGTCGAAGAGATTCATTCACGGTCCAAAGGATGGAACCGCTCTGATACTAATTTGTTACGCACCGACCCAGAAAATCGTTCGTCCTCGCATCGATTTCACTCGAATCAATCGTCCTCGCTAGGGCATGATGCCGCACGAACCTGGAGTTGCACTCATGCAAGGCAAGATGACAAGTTCTTATAGTGTTTATCTCAAATTGATAATATTCACAGCGAAAGAAAACTAAATATATAATAAGAATCTCTTTATTGATAATGAAATAGATTACAAAGGCTTGAATAGCCCAACTTAATATGTCAATTGGCTTACAACGCTCATGATCTCTCTAGCTCACAAAAGATCTTGTTCCAGACATCATGTCTTTTATAGCACGTCCAATGACTCCCAGCCGAAATATCTCATGTTGCATGCCGAATCTAGTGCGATCGCATGCCTCAAAACGCTAAGGAACTCCATGTCTTAACGTGTCCAAGCAAAGCTCCGCTAGGAGTAGACTCATCCCTGAACCTGCAAGCAATCTGGTGGAGGATCAGTACTTATCCTCCCATTGTACCGATTAAGACCTACTCGCCTAAACCAACACTAAATACATAGTTTTAGGAAGCATGCATCTTATTATGTGATCTTTCTATTATTGCCTTAGGATCAGTTTTATGGCAAGATCAAAGCAGTAAAACATGTTATAAGCAACAACTGAATAATAGATGTGTCCAATCCCGTGTCCCTGCAACAAATATTGTTCACCACATGATATTCATAAACATAGTGATCGTGTACATCTCCGTCTCGATTTGCCAAGCCAGCATGTCGATACTATTCATACCACCAACTCAACACAATCACAATCACAATCACAAGGGTGACAGGGCCTGCCCGGCCCTATCTATATGAAGGTCACGACATTTTGCACCGTAATGGACAGGTATCATAATGTGTAAGCCGACAATCGCTCCCCGTACGGGTTGCTAGTCCAATATCCGAAGGACCCCGAGTTACTAGTATTGTAGATTATCACATCAGTGGCAGGTCACAATCCATCCTAATGAAGTGCACCAAAATATCAAACATTTCCCTCTTAGGCCGAACGGTCCCGGTGTCCTGACCATAACTCATTCGAGGGAAGCAACACCCGTGCACAGGTTATCCAAGTCCATTGACCATGCAATGCGCAAAAATAAGCAAGTTATCATTTCCAACCAAATCTCAAGTTATATATTTTGTCTCAACTCAATCCATCTCAAGTTCCAACATCACTATGTCCCAATACATCCATATTGATGCACAATGCCCCAATATGCTACATCTACCAAACCGATTATTCTCAAGCTATTCGCATAATAGCAGTTCCGCGACAATTGTGCCACAACTGTATACTTCGATGCATGAAGTATACCCTTCAACGTTTTGACAGTTCCGTGGCGTTGCACCATAACTTGTCAATTTGCATATTAAACCAACGCATAGTTTCCATAAACGGATGCACGCTCAATGCCATATTTTTAATGTTGTCTTTCAATGTTCTACCATTAAATATCCTATCTCGACCCGTGCACTTGATGAACGTTGCCTCAATTGTTCAATGTTCTATCTTAACGTTCGACACACACTAAGACCTTTACTCGTTCGAGCCACGCTCGCTAACTCGATGGCATCACTCGCATATAAGGATACATTTTATTAGGCATGAAGGAGTAGGGGAGAAGGGTCTAAACCCGCCCACCTTAAGCCAAGCTGCCCATCGCTTAGCCGAGCCGATGTGGCCTGACACCATAACTTCGTTGCATGATTATCTCGTCCGAGCTAACCACGCAAGCACTGTGCATTCACTTGAACTAACCGACTGATTCAACTATTGTGCCCACGCTTCAACTCGTTGCAAGGGACTCCGCTTGATATCTACACCTTGAAACCAACTCGATTAATACTTCTTCAAATTGAAATTATACCTCTCGAATCAAACTCATATCTTATCGCCTCAAACGACTCAACATAATGCACCGTGCGGTATGGGGTATTACATTATGAAGCATAATCTGTTTTGTTTGCATGATTTCAAATAGTTTTGACATCAGAGCAAGTCAATAGCAAAATTCGTATATTCACATCTGATCTTTTTCGTCCGACCTCCTCGAGCAATGGTGTTGTAATCGTACTCCAATAGCTTTGTTGCAAATCGAGGAGCATCGTCCACATCAATCATTTTTTGGTTAGATCAGAAGAATAGTAGCAAAAAATCTATACGGGACTTATTATCATTAATAATATATATACTGGAAAATAAGGTAGAGGTAGTTATGGATATAGATAAGGTCTCCATATTTGGATTTATCCAAATCACAATAAGGGATATAATCTCAACAAGAAACATAACCATTTTTTATCTTCAAAAAATATTTGATTTAACTTTTCTTTTACATATAGTTGAATATAACAGAACAAATCTTTTTATTGGTGTGCCTTTCTTTTGTGATTTATGAATGTAATATAATTTCATTTCCTAATTATATGGATTCCTGTAAGGCTAACGTTTGCTTCTAAATATTTATGTTTTTTAGACCAAATGGTTGGAAAACTTTGAAATTCTATATATGTAAGGCTAACGTTTGCTTCTTAGTATTTATGTTTTTTAGACCAAATGGTTGGAAAACTTCCAAATTCTAGATTAAATGGTAGAAGAAGTTCCCAAGTTGCATAATCTTTCTTATCTTTCATAATGTGAAAGTAAGTAGCCAACCAGTTGAGAATATAGACAATTTTGAATACCTTAAGTTTCTTTTGTAGCATTATGGAGAAAGATATGCTATTGGCTCCAAAAATGTGCTCAATTAATACACTAGATAGGGGAGAGCATTATTCGGTTTTGGATCGAGAATCGAACTGAATCAAATAGGAGATTCGGTTCAGTTTAGAAAATTCTAAAATTCCTTATTCAGTTTTGGATATCGGTTTCGGTTTTGGATTCAGTTTCGATCCAAAACCGAAACCGAATAAAACTTGTGCAATTATTAAATATCCTCAATTTTATGATTAAAATGTGTATATTATAAAACAACAAATGTATGTATTTGTTTTAAAGTCCAACTTTGATAATTTAACAACTAGTCAAACTTTGGACCAAACTATGAAATACAACTACGTATAAAAATTATAAAAGTTTAATATAATTAAACCACAATTTCAACTTTGTGTCCGACCTTGAATAATAGAGATATCTCAATCGAATAAACCGAATCGATTATCGGTTCTATTATATTATCTTATCAGTTCGTTTTCGATTTTGTATTTTTAGAATTTTGGTTTATTCGTTTTTCACTATTTTGGTTCGGTTAAAATCAAATAAACCGAATGCTCACCCCTAACACTAGATGTTTATGAAGGTCCTTTGTTCAGATTCGTTCACTTTCAGAATCGTTCTGATTGTTGGAAGAGGTATACATGTTCATGAAAAGACAAGGAAGTTTTTATATAAACTCGAGTATACCCAAGTCTCAAATATCAAAAACCAAAATCACAAACCAAGATCAGGGGAAAAAAGCCATCACAAGAATAACAAAAATCACTATGATATTTGAGCATTAACAAGAATTGGAAAGAAGTTTTACGAAAATAAAATTAAAAAATACAAACATAAAGTTAGTTATGGAGAAGATGGAGGAAGAAGATTGGCAAGAAAATTTGCCCAAAGTTTATCTCAAGGATTGATTGTTGGTTGGAATTGGAAGGGCTAGCCCCCAATTAACTTTTGTAGTGCCCCGTTAAATTTTCTTTTTTGTTGATGTGCCTTCTTTAACATATATAATATAACCTCTAGTTCGGAGGAGGGAGGGACCAGGAAATTGAAATCATCTCGGCTTGTGGGTAGCGCCACTCCACTGGAGGTCGTCGGTGCTCCTCCATGTTGCCGGAGATGACGACACAGGTTGCAAAATCAGGAAAATGGATTTCGTCGATAAACTCTAAATATGGAAAGGTCACAACACAAGATCTTCTCATGTATCCTCTTTAGAAGAAGAACCTTAATTCTAATATAAAAAAGCAATTCAAAATAACATAAAGTAAAATAAAATCAGAAATCAAATCATTAAAATGGAACCATAACCACGTCAATCTTTTCTTCTCTACCTCCAGATCACACCAGGCCGAATCAAGGTCATTAAAATCCTAAATTAAATTCTTGAAAATGGAAAAGAGAGGGAGAGAGACATTGTCACCGACCTGACTGTCGTGAGTCCAGGACTGGAAGCGAGTGATGACGGTGCGGTGACGATCCCGGTAGGGACGAACTCGGAGTCCCCGAGTGCATGCTCGAGCCCTAGATGGAGCCCCCTCCAAAGTGGAGGCCTCACCGCCAGGGATCTCCCTGTTGACCTGCTCTGCCATGGCGATGGATTAGGGCTTGGAGAATTTGAAAGAAAGAGGAGGAGAAATGAAGAGGGATAAAGAAATAGAGATGGAGGAGAGAGTTGTTGATCAGGGCTAGTTTCTGAGAGATCGGGAAAAAAATGTTGTAAAAGAACCATAACCGTCAACAGATATAAAAAATTAAAATAATTACAATATTGGCAACGAAAAAATAGCGATAATTTTTTCGCACATGCATTACTTGACGGTTATCAACAAACTGTCAAATAATTCAATAGATTTTCTTGACGCTTTCTCTAAAACCATCAAGTATTCTTGTAAAATTTTGATACATAACAGAAAAAGGGTATTTTCTTGACGTATGTCTAAAACCGTCAAGAATAAAACCATCAAGATAACCCCTTTTCTTGACGGTTTTTTACGACCGTCAACAAATAAACCGTCAAGAATAGCATTTTTTTTCTTGTAGTGTGATACAGGAATTCATGTAAGACTAATGTTAGCTTCTTAATATTTTTTACTTTATATAGAAAAGTTCTAAATTCTTTCATGAATAAAATTAAAATATTAAGAAGCTCACGTTAGCCTTACATGAATCCCTATAACTAGAAAACCATACTATATATGTTAGATGTATATATTTATCCATAATGCTACATGTCCGAAAATTGTCTATATTCTCAACTAGTTGGCTACTTACTTTCATCTTGTAAAAGATAATATGGAGAAGATTATGCAATTTGGGAAATTTTCTACCCACTTAGGGCCTTACATGAATTATTCCCTTTAACTAGCAAACTTCCAAATTTCATCAAAATAAAAATAAAGCCACACGTGATTTCTATCATCATCAAAATAAAAAATATATAAAAACCATATTATATATGTTACTCCTTAACCCGACATTAAACTAGGAAAGAGTTTGATGAAAATAACGTGAGCTTCTTAATATTTTTATTTTCACTTGGAAAGTTTCCTTATCTGGATTACATGTTAGCTCGAAGTCGTATGTGTTTTCTATCATGATGTCAGTGATTGTTAATGAGGATTCATCTTTCGGGCAAGCCATGTTAAGATCCCAGAAGTCGATACAAATTTGAATCTTTTTGTTTTTTTTGGACACCGAAACAACGTTGGTTACCAAATCATGATGTTGTTCTTCTCATATAAAGTTGATGCGATGAGCTTTTTGACTTTAGTTTCAGTACCTCCATGACATCATGGCGAAGCATTCTCTATTGTTGCTTAACTGGCTAGGCGTCTGTCACACCCCAGAACCACAATACTGGAAAGCTGGAACGGGATCATGCCAGCTACGTATACCAGAGTACTCTAGTACCCCGAGTTACGGTCAAAGCTGTAAAGAGATGGGGTTACTCTATAAACCAACAGTCAATCCTAGGTCAAGCAATCCTATGTATCTCAATCACAGACAAATAAGTGAAGTACAAGAACTATGATCATTATGTTGGAATTATTCAATAATATGGGCCACATATGTAAAATTAATTGTGTTGGGCTATCTAAATAATTAAGCCAAATTAAAGTGGTCTATTTGAAAAATTGGCTTAAGGGTATAATTGTCATGGAAATAATGTGTAGATTACCGGAGATAAATCTAATTTAATAAGGGGCCAAATATATATATATATATATATATATATATATATATATATATATATATATATATATATATATATATATATTTTAAAAAACCAAGCGGCCGTGTCAAAGACACCCAGCCACCGCTTGGCCCGGGGGCCGTGGGCGAACCACCAAGCCGTCCCCGTGGGGGCTCGAACTCCGTATATATATATATATATATATATATATATATATATATATATATATATATATATATATTCATTAGGATTATGGTCCCCAACTTATACGGCCATCAAAGATAAGGTTTTCTCTTATTCTCTTCTGCATCCCCATCAACAAAAAGAGAGGGACAAAGTATCCGGATTCTTCTTTGTCATTAAGGGTCGTAGCAAGTTGGAAGATCGAATCCAATAAAGAGACGTCTGCTTCAAGATCCATTAAGCTAATCGTTGGATTCAGGTACGCTTCCGCATTTAATTTTATTCTTCATCTCATGAATCAACAGGCGATAATTTCTAACAAGTGGTATTAGAGACTCCCTTGTTTGATTCATGAGTTTAAAGTTTTCAAATTTAATTTTGTTGTTGTTCAAAAACCCTAAATCGTTACATCTAATTTGATATAGGGTTAGGATTGTTGGATCATTTTTTTTATGATGATCCATTCGGCTTAGAACATATACCACTAATGTTGCTTTGGAAATCGTCCATTCAATATGGAGATTCTTCTGTTGAATAAGAACGAATATGGGAGACTTCAACTTTGGCACCTCTTTTCTTGGACTGAGATGTTGTAATGTGCTGATTAAGTTCAAATGGAGAATAGAACTTTTCATTTGATTAATCAATTTTTTTTTCATGTTAAAAGATAACAACTATTATTTGAATTAGTAGTTGTTTAATTTTAAATATATGAGCTGGAAATTGATGTTACTTTTTTGAACAAGCAACCTCCCTTTTCAACGGAGAAAACTTTGATACAATAGGGGTATCAACTTTGATACCCCCTATATATCAAAGATGGACCCCTCCTGCTTCGTAGAATGTGTACACATATATATATATATATACTCATAAATTTTTAGGGGGTCCACCTGTCATGCATAGGAGTATCAAACTTTGATATCCCTACTATATCGAAGTTTTTCTCCTTTTCAATGTCAGAATTGTACGGATAAAAATGGCATCATGATTGCAACGCATGGCTATTATTTGGTTACTTTTAGTATAAATTATTATGACATTCAGAAGGAATATTTGTGGGATTCAGTTTGGTTTATTGGAAAACCATTCTTCTAAATTGGGTGTTATTTGCTAATTTTAAATTTTTGGTCAGTTTAGTTTATTCTCGATAGAAATTTTGATATAATCCACTGGCCTTTGATTTTAATTGGACGTCTACTTGAAAAGTATGCATGAGTTTTGCCATTAATTTGGTATAGACTTCTTGTGTAAGAAATAACATAGGTCACATTCAGCTCTATTTATATATACCATTTAGAAATCCAAATATAACCAATATTTCAATCGGCCAATATTTCATCGTTGTTGTTCGATCGACCGATTAAGAGATGGAGCAAAACCAGAATTGGCCGTATAATAAGGCAGAAGCTATTGTGCTAAAAGCAAACAGTACATAACAATAGCAATCTTTATATTTGACTTGAATGGTCAGGTCCTTTCACCATTGGTATCTTCTCTTTGTCTTATATATATATATATATATATATATATATATATATATATATATATATATATAAATGACTTAGTATCATTTAGATAATTTGGAGACTCAAAGTTTCTTATCAGAATTTTGATTCATATTAGATCTTCGTGATCAATATGATTAAAGAAGATATTTTTTGACATATTTACATGATTCAGTCTACAGAAAAGTTATAATTTTTTCTTCGGTAGATTATTACATGAATTTTGTTAGGTTGATAATGCTAAGTTTGGTCAAATTAAAATTCAAGTTTTAAATCATGCAAAATATTCACATGCGTATCATGTAGTAGATAAATTTTGGTATAATCTTTGTGGATTATTTGATGTAATCTTTTGATGCATATATTCAGTGGAATCTAATATGATAATTTATGATTATTTAATTTAAATATGCATGTACATAAGATTTTGGACATGATTCAGTTTTGTAAAATTTAGTCAACATTCAAAATTTTGGTGCCTTTTGTGACTAGTAATAGTTGTTTAATATTCTAAATAGACTCATTGAAACAAGATATCGCTAAAGTAACATCTCTTGCGTAGATAGTATATACGGGATGTTGGATGTTTGTGTGTGTACACTCATACGAGTATTAGCCGACCCAAAGAAAGGTTAATACTTGGCCGAATTGTACACATACTTGTGGTGATAAATGTGTGACAATTATAAGGTTTACATGTGAATAATAATCCGATCCAAAGATAGGCTTGTTATTTGACATGACTTATTATCAATGTTTGATCATTACACCAAGAGTACCACTTGCAGTTAATATCACTGTCCAAAGACTTGATATTAATGATGTTCTAGGTATCTTGAGATGGGGCTCACCATTATTTAAATTTGTTTGACTATATTTTATTCTTTGGTTATTAATTAGAGCATGTCTATTTTGTTGTTTTGTTCTCTTTACAGTTAATGTTGCTACAATATCTGCCAATAAAAATAAAATTTTCATGTTTAATGGGATAAACTTTAAAAGCAAAAAGAAAAGGAATATAGTAGATGCTAAGGATCCTTCTCAAAAGAAACAACAATATAAAACTAAGGGTTGTTTCTTTTGTGATAAGCTAGGACACATAAGAAAAACAAGTACAAAGTACCGCGCATGGCATATAAAGAAAAGAACATTTCTAAATTTGGTCTGTTCTGAGATTAATTTAGCTTTAGTACCAAGAAACTCATGGTGTGTGACTACCCACATTAGTGTTCTAGACAAGGTTACCTGAGCTACCGAAAGTCAATTGATGGTGAAAGATACATCTATGTGGGTGACGAAAATTCGGTAGAAATGGAAGCAATAGGACATTTTAGGTTATTATTAGGAATCGATTATTATTTGGATTTGATAGACACTTTTATTGTACTGTCTTTTAGACGAAATTCAGTTTTAGTTTCCTAAATGGACAAATCTGGTTATCGTTGTTCATTTGAAAATAATAAGTTTAGTGTATCTTTAAATTCAAATATTATTGGTAACGGTTTCCTTAAGATTTATGATAACCTATATTCACTTGAAACTATTGCATCTTACAATGAAACCTTGTAAGTTGAGTCATGTGGTACTAAACGCAAAATTAAGAATAATTTTTTTAGCCTCATTATGACATAAGCAATTAGGTCACATCTCTAGAAATAGAGTCGAATGACTTGTGTCTGATGGAATTTGAATTCCATTGACTTTATAGACTTTAATGTCTATATTAAATGTGTAAAGGAAAGACATACCAAAGTTAAATTGTAAGCAGCTACTTTATTGGATATGCTGACAGATTGAGGGGTTAATAATTATATGGCCCCACATAAAGAATTTTTTTGAGATGAGAAGTGTCATATTTTTTTAGGATGTTGAATTTGGGGGAGAAATAAAGTCAAGGCCATTATCTTTGAGGAGGAATTGATTGTGATTCCTACTATCACTTTTGATTATGTGCAGGAATCTATATCCATCATTGATCAAAAAGTGAATTCGGAGCCTCAACAAGACAATGTCGAATTATCTCTCAAATCGTTGTTGAGATACTTTAACAAGACAACGCAGCGGCACTCCCATTCAAGATAAGGTAATAATTCCTGAGGAACAAACTCAACAACCACAAAAACCGATAATGTTAAGATGGTCCACCAGAGAATGGAGAAATATAATTTCGGATGATTCTTTAATATTTCTCTAGGAACATGAGGAAGATTATGAAATATTGGGAGATGATCCAATTAACTTCCATCAGGCCAATGGAAAGTTCCAATTCTCAAAGTAGATTGATACAATAAATAAGATGTATAAGTCTATGCAAGATAATAAAGTTTGGAAACTTGTCCCATTACCAAAAGGTACGAAATCCATTGGTTGCAAATGGATATTTAAAACCAAAAAGGATTCGAAGGATAATATGGAGAGGTATAAAGTATGTCTTGTATCTAGTGGCTTTACTCAAAAGTTAGGGATTGATTTTAAAAAGACTTTCTCTTCGATATCCTTGAAAGACTCTTTTAAAACGATCATAGCACTTGTTTAATATTTTGTCCTTGAGTTACATCAAATGGACATCAAACAAGCTTCTCGTCAAAGGTACTCCAAATTTTACCAAGTGATTATCTCGTTTGGTTTTGAGATAAACACTGTTGAAGATTGTGCGTATCACAAGTTCATTGGGAGTAGATATATTTTTCTGGTTTTGTATATCGATTAAAGTATTTAATGCAAACCAGGTGACACATGTCGCTAAAGGAGACAAGTTCAGTCTCAATCAAGTGCCCTAAGATTAGCATTAGAATTAAGGTGCAATAGATTTTTCGTTCATAAACAGTTATAGGGAGTCTAATGTATGCTCAAGTATATACGCGTCAGGATATTACGTACATGGTTGGAATGTTAGGCAGATATTTAAGCAAATATGGGATGGATCATTAGGTAGCAGCCAAACTATTTAAGTAATAGAGAACAAGGAATTATATGCTCTTTGTAGGAGATGAATAATTTTGGAGATCATAAGGTATATATTTCGACTCCGATTTTGTTGGATGCCAACACAGCAGGAGATACATATCACGTTATGTTTAACTGTTGACTGGTGGAGATATATTTTGGATGAGTGTCAAACATGCACTCATAATTTCTTCCACCATGGTAGCAAGGTTTATAGCATGCTATAAGGCATCTATTTAGGGAATATAGTTACAAAATTTTGTCACAAGGTTGCGCCTACAGGAGGGTGTTGAAAGGCCACTCAAATTATGGTGTCACAATAAACCAACAATACTATATTCCAATAACAATAAGAACTTGTATAAGTCAAATGATATTGACATAAAGTATCTAGTTGTGAATGAAAGAATTCAGAATGGTTAAAGTGTTCATATAGCATATTAGGACAAACTCTATGTTAGTGGATCCGCTCACAAAAGTATTATCATCCAAGATCTTTCATGAGCATACTACTCATATGGGTGTTATCTTAATTAAGTATATGGCAATATAGTGAGAGTTTGTATTTTATGTATTTGGGTGCTATTTGGCTTTGGACACATTTATTTATTAAAGTATTTTGGATATTTATCTGATCAGATATATAAAAAATTCAGTTCATTCTGTTTTCATTAATAAAGTATTGATCTCACTAAAGTTAAGGAGGGCCAGTTGGAAATAGACATGTGTTGATCACATTACGTGTAATTTTTATGCTACGCATCCATGATTGATCTATGTCGTTTAGCTATATTGGTATATGTGATCATTAATGGTTTAGTTACGCTAAATGTGACGAAGGCTGTTTTGATCCTATATTGATATGGTTAATGGACGAGATTGTCCGGATATACTCGAAAGATTAATATAGCAATTTATGAGCTCACTAAGATTAACACAATTATAAGGTTACATATGTGGTCCAGTGGGAGATTGTTGGAATTATTCAATAATAGGGGCCACATATTTAAAATTAATTGTGTTGGGCTATCTAAATAATTAAGCTAAGTTAAAGTGGTATATTTGAAAAATTGGCTTAAGTGTATAATTGTCATGGAAATAATGTGTAGATACCGGAGATAAATCTAATTTGATGAGAGACCAAATTAGAAATATCAAAATATATAAATATATATGTATTCATTAGGGTTATGGTTCCCAACTTATACGGCCATCAAAGAGAAGATTTTTCTCTTATTTTCTTCTGCATCCCCATTAACAGAAAGAGAGGGACAAACTATCCGGATTCAGGTACGCTTTGTCACTAAGGGTCGTAGCAAGTTGGAAGATCGAACCCAATAAAGAGGCATCTACTTCAAGATCCATTAAGCCAATCGATGGATTCAGGTACACTTCTGTATTTAATTTTGTTCTTCATCTCGTGAATCAACAGATAATAATTTCTAACACATTAGACATATAAAACAGTAAAGCGTCCCAAACTATAATATATAGATGATCATGAAACTAGTAATATAAAATAAAAAATTAGCAATAGTGTAAGACATGCATGATCAGCTCTAACGGCAGTCTAGTATATATACAAATTATGTCATACATGTAGGCTAAATGTTAAGGTCTAAAACATGAGCTAAACACATGCTCGATGGCTAAACGTCCCAAAAGAATATATGAAGAAACTAGTGGGTAAGGGAGAAAAAAATACCCACTCAACCCTGGTGCTCCGGGTGGTCACTGTCAAGAAAAAGATACAGATGATCCTTCGGTTCTTCTATCAGATATAGACAAGGCAAAACTTGACAAGAGTATAGATGGATGTACCAATTGTCCACCTGTGCTAGCGGATCGAAATTCGGGTATCAGACACGTAAGGAAATAACTTTGGAGGTCCCGAATCAAACATAAAATGCCACGTCACGATGGTTCAACAGGGGTATGGCGAGTGAGAGCGAATTAGAGATTATGTTGTGTATTGTGGGTTTAATTTAGGGAAGTTAGTTTAGGGATAATTATAGTAATTAGTAATTTATCTAATAATAATTTGGATTTTGATATCTTTTCTCTACATAATGCGGCTTAGAAATGGCTCATTTTGATCCATCTAGGCCACATGTAAACCATTCACTATTTAATTTTTAAAAATTACGGAAGTTCTAAAACTAACTCTTTTTTTCCTCCGGATAACCTAAACGAAAACCTTCTCTTTTATTCACATATGTCCACAAAAAACTATAAATAAAATATAAACAAATCTATAACAAATGATAATTAATTTGTATATAATAAATTTTAATTTAAATATTAAAAATAATTTTTAATAATATCAGAAATACGTGCAACGTACATGAATTTATTAGTTTCCTAATAATGTCTAATAATAATAATAATAATAATAAATGTTCGACAATAATTAGGAAAAACAAAAATTAGGTAGGGATTTTTACAAGTGTCGACTATCAACCCGCTGTAGCTGCTGTTGTAGACTGCCATGTGGGCCATAGAGGTGGGTTGCATGGGGTTTGGATGAGTTGTTTTTATTTTTATTTTTCTTTTCTAATTTACTAAATTCTATTTATTAAATAATTTTGAAGCATAAATAAATTCGTAAAAATATCAAATAACATTAGAAAAATGTGAATTTTTTATGGAAACTATTTTAGGGCATTAGAATCATTGAGGTCAAGTTTGGGCCATTCTAGCTTAACGTTTACCTGAAGTAGTTAATTCTAGATGTAGCAATTAAATTATTATTTAATACTATTTAATTATTTTAATTCCTAAAACTTTTGAAATTCTAAAAACTCTATTATGAAATGAAAGAGAGAGAGAGAGAGATAGAGAGAGAGAGAAGAAATGGTAGCCGAATCAATCTGTAAGCGACTTATTCTCATTAATAATATATATAAGAGGGGATAACATAGAGGTAGTTGTGGATATGGATAAGGGCATCCATATTTGGATTTATCCAAGTCACACCACTCCTCATTGGATGTCCACTTTAATTATTGTCTCATTAAAAACTTTTCTATAGAAAATCCATCTTTGGAAAAATCCACAGTAAAAGAAAAGAGTACAATAAATTATTCTTTAGGGATATGATTATTCAGGAATCTAAGTGGGTGCGACTAATTATACTACCTCGTTAAAGAACCTTTCAAGGAAAAAAATCCAGTGGAAAAAAAATCTCATCGAAGAAAAAGAGTACAATGTGCAAAGATATGTTTCAAGATATCTTCATTAGCATCTTCAGGATGCTTGCATCTACAAGATGCTCCCGCTCAAAACATAAATTATATTTTAGTTCTTACATATCAATTCAAAAGAAAAATCAACCCCCAATACATTTGAATATTATATCTCACCCCGACAGTTTATTTGCCTATACATTTATATACTTCTATCCTTATGAAGAGTTTGCAGGCTTTATTTGTGATTCCTAGAAGCTCGCAACTTCCCCTAATATGTTGAACTGTTGAAATCATAGCCATGCACATTCTCTATTTGCTTCATTAAGTGTAAAAAATAATTGAGGAGATCGTCGTAATATTTTGCTATATTTATCTCCAAAATACCTGCAACATTGTTTAGAAAACATACATTGTTTGTGGTATCCCCTTAAGAAGGATCAGATAAATATCATTTATCTACGTATCTCATATGATCAAAACATTCATATAAATTAGATCAAGAATAATTTATGTGCCTTATGTCACTAGTATATGTGTAAGTGCATGTCAGCAAGTTCACAAAAATATATTATGCTGAGTGTTAACAATAAAGAATTTATATTTATCTTCTTTAAAAATAGTACTTCAGTACCCAGAACATGTTCTCTTATTATTTCGATCATAACGGATCCTATTGACCTGACCATTATAGGTATATTGAGTAAATGATAATTACTCATTAAATCTCCTTAGGATATTTATCTTTACGGGAGATTATTTCTTCATGGAATTAATATTATCTCTTCGGGAGATTATCTCTTTAGGAGATTAATATTATCTCTTCGGGAGTATATATTATCACTTCGGGATATTATAGTATGTCCCTTCTACAGATTTATCTATTCTAGAGATTATCGCTTTAGGAGATTATATGAGATCTCTTCTGGAGATTATCACTTCTAGATCGAGATTCATCTCTTCTGAAGATTATTTCAATCTCTAGAAGATATTTTCAATCTCTTTGGGAGATACTCCCAATCTCTTCAGGAGACGTTATATTTTTTCTCTTTAGGAGATTATCCTTTTAAGAGATCTTCTCTTCAGGAGGCATTGTCATGTATATAGACTCCACTTTGATGAATCTATTCAAGAATTCTTTATAAATATGACATATCATGTTAGGATTATTATTATACCCTTCCCTAGACAGATACTTTATGAGCCTATCATATTCTTTCGGATGATCTTAGTCAATATATGGCTCATTTTACAAATCTTTCGGGGATATCCTGCTAATTTTAAATCCTTCACGGATCTTTTTGTCTAGGTTCTCATGATCGTAGAATATATTTCTTTATATTATGTTCAAGGTCATTTCGGTTATCCTTGAGCTAATATTGCTCTATATATTTGGATCTCTCCTTTTATTTGTTACAAACACCCATTTAAACCTGTCAGGTTTATTTTTAGGGGTTTTTACTACAAGATCGAACCCTCTATGTTGTGCGAGAGGTATCACATATTGTCATTATCCTTTTCTACATTCAACGATTATTCATGGTTTAGTGTTATTTTTTATTTTATTATCTTTTTTATTCTTATTTGGTAATGCCATCTATCACTACTAAAATAACCCAGATTAGCGACGTCAGGAGACGTCGCTAAATACAGGAAATACGTCGCTAATAATGATTTACGACGTATTTAGCGACGAAAAACCTACGTCGCTTATAGGCAAGTCGCAGATGGCAATTTAGTCGCTAAACGTCGCTATTTGCGACGCGTAGTTAATCGTCGCTAGACGTCGCAAAATGAGCGACAGATAGCGACGTATAAGTACGTCGCCAACATTGCGACGTAAAGCGACAACTAGCGACGCTTCAAAAGTTTATAAATGATGACGAGGCATGGCATCCACGTGGCCACGTGGGCAATGTAGCGACGTATCTTAGCGACGTCGGACGACGTAACGTCGCTAGTTAGCGACGTATAGCGACGTCTCACAGACGTCGCTATACGTCGCAGAACGTCGCTATACGTCGCTAATATAAAAAAAAATTTAAAAAAATATAATTGATATTTTTGTTATGCTGTGTGTCTGTGTTTACAGTGTGTGTGAAGTGCAGTGTTCGAACCATCGACAGTTTCGCTTACTGTTGTATGTTTTATCTTTGATAGAAAGAGCAACAGTTCAGGGTGCACTTCTCAGAGCTTCCTCTTCACGTCCTTCACCTTCTCGGGAATCTTTACGACGTCCGAGAAAGTGAAGGACGTGAAAATGAAGCTCTCAGAAGTGCACCCTGAACTGTTGCTATTTCTATCCAAGATAAAACATACAACAGTAATCGAAACTGTCGATGGTTTCGAACACTGTATTTCACATTCACTGTAAACACAGACACACATCATAACAAAAATACACAATATATTTTTTTAAAATTTCGGCAGCATCTCCTTTGTATATCAGATCATCGCTTATAACCCAGCGTAGGTATATTTGTCATCCCGTCGCAGATATCACAAAGTAAATATTACAATAAAAATAGGAGGCAGTGCAAAGTAAATATCACAGACACACATCCTCACAAACATCCAATAGAGTCAAATAAAAATGAAAGATGATAAAAAGTCTCCCACCAAGTGTATAAACAACAGTGTATGAATAAACAATTTGCCCATAGGGCCAATACATACAAGTCATAAAAAAACCAATAAAATCACTGCGGACCCCTGCCGCGCAACTGGGATAGAATGTAGTCATACTGCTCCTGGGTGAGCTGTACCGTAGGGGCAGTAGGAGGCAGTACAATGTCTGGAGTCGGCGCCGGAGGCAGTGCAGTATCTGGAGTCGGCGCCGTCGATGGACCCGGAGGACGTACCTGCTCCAGCTCTCGCAGTCGCTCACCATGCGCAGCAAGGGTACTCACCACCTTCTCAGTATACTGAGCGAGTGAGAGAGAAAGGCTCCTCTGCGATCCGTCCAGCTCGACCTGTCTACGCTCCGTGCGCTGCGTAGACTCGGTGAGCGTCTGCAAGTTGGCAGCAGCAGCCTGATGCAGACTCATCAGCTCCTGTATACTGCGCTCGACCGCATCAAATCGTCCGGTGACGATCGGAGGGTCGGATCGTCGCTCGACCGTATCAGAAATCTGCTGCTGCAACTCGCGACGCAGCTCCTCGATCTGACGACGAACATCCTCAGCTCGTGACGACGCCTGCATAGCCGGAGACTGCGCACTGACAGAGGGGGCCCGGGATGACTCCGAAGCCAAATACGCGCCGTAGGATCCCGTACCGTAGTACGTACCCTTCTGAAGACCGCCAACGGCGGTCATCCAGAGCTTATCCGGCGATAGCTCTGCAGGCGGCTGGGAGGAAGTACCAGCCCCTCCCTCTGCTTGCGCACTAGCAGCAGCAGCAGCATCAGCCGCCTCCTTCTGTAGCCGAACAAACTCGGCCTAGAACATGTTTGCTAACGTGTAAGTGTTTACTAAAGTCTATATTGATATCTATTTTCCTGTTTTCTAAATTATAGTCAGTTAATATTAGTTGAATAGAACGTACATATGCCTGCGTCGCCCTCTCGTCAATGAAGTCCCCAGCCCTCCGATGGGTGACCAGGAAGATGGTCACCATGTTCGGGTCCTCACCCTTCTTTACCTGTTAAAATATATTATCTATTATTAGTATTAAACATTATATCGAACTATATATAAATTAATGTCCGTCATAGGAAACGTACCAGACGACGAAAATGCTCCGTCATCGGAATGGAGCCGCCACACCACTTACCGGCGCTCGATCGCGCCACCTTGGCCTTCTCAGACCGCTCCTGGTACTGGCGCTCGCTGAATCTAGCCTTCATCGCAGTCCACTGCTCTGGCGTAATCCAACCCTGGATCGGACGTCCGGCGCGATCACGACGCTTCTGGTCGTCGATCGCATCACGAATGAGCTTGGCTATGACGGCAGGAAATTGGCCCTCGATCCTCGCCGCCCGGTGTGGTAGATAGAAATAGGTCCTCTACAAGAAGTAAAATACAAAAGTTGTATAATATACACAAATAATTATTAAAATTTAAAAATAAACAAATTTTTTACCTTGAAGTGGGCGAACCAAAAGGCCTTCCTATCTGCGGGAGCATCTGAGTAGTTGAGCCAAGGCCCACCATAGTTCTGCCTCACAAATGTCCCCAGTTGTCTCTGTACTGCAGAAGGCCGATATCTATACAATAATAATTTTTCATGAATATATATATACATATAATCATTTGAGAAATATATAATAATTAATTAACTTACTTCATAGGCCCGTCCGTCCAAATCTCCATACGCGTCTCGTCCGGGAGAGCGCATGGAGGGTCGCTCTCACCTCCTGCCTGGGCAGGATCAGTCTGATCGCCGTCCTCCATATGATCGGCGTGGGCTCCCTCCATAGAGCCATCGACAGTAGGAATGCTGGACGGGAGATCAGGGATGCTGGACGTGGGATCAGGAAGGCTGGACGACGAGGGAGGAGTCGCCAACCTGCTAGAACTGCCCTGTCCCGGTAATGGACCGGGAACAGGAAGGCTGGACGACGAGGGAGGAGTCGCCAACCTGCTAGAACTGCCCTGTCCCGGTAATGGACCGGGAACAGAACGGTACACTAGCGTACTCAGAGATGAGGATGAGGGTACGGAACTGCCCTCTCCATCCCCAGCCCGAGGCTGACGGGACTGCCTAATATATAATCCTCCGCGTCGTCCAGATGGTCTAGTCATACCTGACAATAAAACATATGACAATAAAACAAAAAAACATATTTATATGATAGACATCACAGATTTTTGAAAAATATCATAGTCAAAAAGTGTCACTGAAGTGTCAATAAAAGTGTCAATAAAGTGTCACTGAAGTGTCACAGATTTATATGATAGAAGTGTCACTAAAGTGTCAAATATGATTATAAAACAAACGTACAGATTTAATCCTCTTCTGAAAATTCATCTAGTTCGTTTAGCTCATCTACTTCTTCTTCTTCTTCTTCTTCCTCCTCTACATCTTCACTTTCATCTGCATCTTCCTCTTCAGATAATTCTACTTCTTCTACACAATTAGATGTGTAATAGGAAACTTCCGTCGTGTCCACTTCTATAATATTTGTTACAAGAGGTAGTTCATCCTGTTGATAAGCTATATCGTCAACCTCAAAGGTATTTCTAGCTTTGGTCTTGCATACTGCCCACCAGTCCGACCTTGTTGTTCCCCGTTTAGGATAACTTGTGAAGTACACGAGCTGAGCCTGACTTGATAGGAAAAATGGTTCATAGGCTTGATATCGACGCCGATAGTTTATATCAACAAGACCGTGCTTGTCTACTTTCCAACCTTGACCTTCAATCGGATCGAACCAATCACACCTGAATAATACAATCTTAGCAGGCTCTATTCCATAACTATATGTCAGCTCCACAATCTCCCGTAACACGCCATAGAAATCGTTGCCCGCATCAACATCTTTGTAGTTCGAAGATCTGATACACAAACAGCTGTTTTTGGTGGAATCGAGATCCACAAAGTTGTCTCTGATCGGGCAAGTTGTTGACTTGAACCTAAACCCATTAACACTGTAGCTTGGCCATATTTTTGCAGCATAAATTGGTCCCTTGGCTAGCGTTCTAATAGACTCATTCTCAAGTCTTGCGTATGGACGATCGACCTAAATACCACGAAAGAAGCAATTAAGCTCATTCTCAATCAAGTGCATATACAAAAAGGTAATTACAGAGTTCTCAAGTCTTACATATGCACTCAACCATGATGGAAAATAATGCCTCATTTCTTGTTCTAGTTCTTCTTCTGTTATGTGTGGCCTACCCGACCTCACATCATCATTAAATATGCTGAAAACAACATCGTTCAATTAATGTAATAGTATAATAATTAACACTATTAAAATAATATAGACGTATTAATTACTTACCCCTCTAGTTTCTCTACTTTCTCCTCGTCGCAGTTGAGTAATACATACACCTGAGCAGCCCTTAGCTCATCATCGTTCAGATATCTCTTTTCATCTTACCCGATGGCTTTCCTGGAGCATTGAATACCTTTAGTATTGTATCATTACTTTCATGATCTCCTTCGTCGTTTCTGGAAGCTCTCGTTCTATTAGTTGCAACATGAGGCTTGAAATACATCGAACAAAAGTTTGTAATCTCCTCGAGAACATAGGCTTCACAAATAGAACCCTCGACCCGTGCCTTATTTTTCACCTTTCTTTTTAGGTGATTCAAATGTCGCTCGAACGGGTACATCCATCGATATTCAACGGGTCCACCAACACGTGCCTCATAGGATAGATGAATCGGCAAATGCTCCATAGAGTCGAAGAATCCAGGAGGAAATACCCTCTCTAGCTTGCATAGTGTTACCGCAATGTCCTTCTCTTGCTTTTCTAGACGATCAACGAGCAATTTCTTAGAACAAAGATCCCTGAAGAATATGCTAAGCTCCGTCAATGGATCCCAAACTGCCTGCGGTAAGAATTTCCGAAATGCAATCGAAATTAACCTCTCCATGAATATGTGACAATCATGGCTCTTCATACCCGTCAATTTGTTTTCCTTTGGATCGACACATCTTCTCAGATTTGACACATATCCGTCTGGAAATTTTAGGCCCTGGATCCACCGACAAAGTCTCACTTTATCCTCCTTGTCCAGCGAAAAAATTGACTTCGGAAGGAACTGTTTTCCATTCTGCTGTATCAAATACAACGCAGGGCGTTTGCATATTTCTTTTAAGTCCAACCTGGCCTTGGGATTGTCTTTCGTTTTTCCCTTTACGTCCATCACAGTATTAATTATGTTATCAAACACATTCTTCTCAATATGCATGACATCAAGATTATGTCTGATCAGATTGGTACTCCAGTATGGCAGATCCCAGAATATGCTCCTCTTTGTCCAGTTATGAACTCTACCAAATCCATCGCACTTGTACCCAGTTGTAGGATCTTCGATAGCACTTGGAAAATCTTTAACCTCCTCCCATATCGTGTCTCCGTACCACCTTGGCGGTGGATCACCCTTCTCTATAACGCCGGCACGGAAAGCATTCCTGTTCCTTCTGAACGGATGATCTTTTGGCAGAAATTGCCGATGACAATCAAAGAAGCACGGCTTTCCGCCGTATTTCAAGCGAAAAGCCTTACTACGGTCCATGCAATACGGACATGAGAGACGGCCATGAGTGCTCCATCCAGATAACATTCCATAGGCCGGAAAGTCGTTGATGGTCCACATAAGGGTTGCCTTCATCTGAAAATTCTGCTTCCTGGAAACATCGTACGTGTTAGCGCCTACTTCCCATAACTGATTCAACTCATCTATCAAAGGCTGTAAGTACACGTCAATGTTCCTCTTGGGATTGTTCGGACCAGGAATTATAACGGTTAGAAACATGTACTGAGTATTCATGCACATCCAAGGCGGTAGGTTATACGGAGTAACAATCATAGGCCAGCACGAATACTGGGATCCTGAAAGACCAAAAGGAGTAAAACCGTCAGAAGATAGTCCCAACCTGACATTTCGCGGATCTGAAGCAAAATCTGGATACACTCGATCAAAGTGCTTCCATGCTTCTCCATCGGATGGGTGATCCAATACTCCTTCAATCTGTTCTCGCATGTGCCAACTCATATTTTCGGCCGTCTCTTTCACCATAAATAATCTTTGCAACCGCGGCGTTAAAGGCAAGTCATGCATTGAATCGGTCGGTCTTCTTGCACCGGTAGACCTTCCTGTACTAGTTGTCTTATAGCGATCAACACCACAAAATCTGCACACATCTGCGTCCTTGTCGTCTTTGTAGTACAGCATGCACCCATTGCGACAGGAATCGATTTTCTCGTATCCCATCCAGAGCGATCTCACCATCCTCTTAGACCGGTAGAAGTCTTTAGGCAACTTAGCACCCGCCGGCAAGATCTCTATAATCAACTCCAACACTCGGTTGTAGCATTCTTGCGACATGTTAAAATCTGACTTAATGCTCAACAGTCTTGTAACCACCTCCAACGGTGAATGATCCTCACAAACCAGGATACAATGGAGTTCTTGCATTCTCCAGCAACTCCATGAACTGTGCAGCATCGGCGTTCGGTGCCTCCTCAGGTGCATCATGAACGAAACTAGGCCCCGTAGCGTCGAAAACCATGTTCACGCACCCGTCGTCGTATGCATGATTATCTGAAACAAAATTAGGTCCCGCATGCATATACGGCTCAACGTAAGGCTCCGGCTCTGATGCTAAAGACACAAGTTCTCCGTGTACGGTCCACTGATAGTAATTAGGCGTGAAACCCCTCGAGTACAAATGATATGTCACTTCCACTTCTGGATAATATTTCACGTTATGACATTTCACACACGGACACTTAATTTTGCTGCCGTCCATGTACTGAGGGAACGCCTTAGCAAACTGCAAGAACTGCTCTACTCCCGCTATGTATTTATCCCGCACACCACACATATCATCAGGACGACGATTGTACATCCATGAACGATTCCACAAGTAGTAATTCATATCCATTTGAAAATAATTCTGCAAAGATGGACACACATTATCCAACAGGCATAAATTCGTATATAATGTCTTATTATGGGACACACATTAGTAGCGGACAGTTACTAATAACAATGATATTGACCGATACTGATACGGTTTGGCATGTTCCGATCCGATACAGATCGATACCAAATATTGACCGATACCGACATTGGCATGTTCCGATACTATACAGACCGATACCGATACCAAATATTGATCGATACCGACATTGGCATGTTCCGATACCGATACTATACAGACCGATACCGACATTGGCATGTTCTGATACTATACCGACATTGGACAGTTACTAATAACAATGATATTATCCAACAGGCCGATACCGATATGGTTTGGCATGTTCCGATCCGATACAGACCGATACCAAATATTAACCGATACCGACATTGGGGGTCTTTGTTCCGGTCAATTCGGCAAAACCAATCGGTAAGGATGACTACTATTTCATATTATTTCAAAACTACTAAGAAATAACGCTGAAATACTTAAAATTATGCCTAAATGTATAAAATATATGTTTTTAAATGTAAATAATTTATTAATAATTATTTGTTTTCCGATACCAAAGTTCGATACTCCGATACGATACCGCCGATACTACCGGTATCGTCGATACCAATACTCATAGGAATAGTCCGATACCGATTCCGATTCCGATACCGATATTGTGAACCTTGGGTATATATCGTCAACATTTCAGATTCTTAAAATGAATTTCAAATGGATTTCAAATGAATTTCAAATGAATTTCAAATGGTATATATCCCTACATTTTGCGAATCCCTTGAACAAAAAATAAAATCCTATAATGTGAAGTAGGCATGCACGAAGAAAATTTCTTTTCGAGCCAACAAGATTTGTAACGATCCTAACATTTGGAAAGAATTAATATCACCATTATATATCATAATAAATCACAAACATAAGCAAGGAAAGGAAGTAGTTAACATGGCATTGTCTTCCAAAGTTCAAAATGTCATGAGCCCGGTTCATGTCCCGCTCTTACTGCTACTACTACACCTACTTCGGTCCATTTGAGTCACATCTATTCTCTCCTTTCTTTCTTTTTTTCTTTTTCTTAGTACCACTTGCAATATGTGACAGAGAAATCTATCGACCAATATTAATGGCAGTAGACCAGCATTCAATGGAGACCAAGAGGAAGAGCGAGAGAAGCAACAAAATTGTACTCGATAAAGAAAAGTGGCAGACTGTACCCACCCCAACCCTCCCCTGCCTTCCCTCCCCCCCCCCCTCCCCTGCCCCCCCCTCCCATACCCCTGCACCCACCCCAACCAAATATACACTTCACCCCCTGCCCCCCTCCCCCTACCCCTGCACCCACCCCAACCCTCCCCTGCCCCCCCTCCCTCCTCCCCCCCTCCCCCCTCCCCTGCCCCCCCTCCCCATACCCCTGCACCCACCCCAACCCTCCCCTGCCTTCCCTCCCCTGCCCCCCTCCCCCTGTACCCACCCCAACCATGCCCCCCTCCCCCTACCCCTGCACCCCCTGGGTACCCTACCCCTCCCTCCACCCCTCGACAGTAAGACCCCCCCACCCCCTGCACCCAACCCCACCCCTCTCTCCCCCCTCGACAGAAAGACCACCCCAGCAGCTAGGGTTAGAGTTCTCATGTCCGTGTCTGTGTCTAGATAGCTAGGGCTAGGGTTAGGGTTTACCTGAGGAGGGTGGCTTCGTCGGAGGATGGAGGCGGCGAGGAGGGTGGCTTCGTCGGAGGAGGAAGCGGCGAGGAAGGCTCCTTCGTCGGAGGAGGGAGGCTGGTCGCCGGAGGGAGGGGTCAACGGGCGAGCGGGGTCTCCGGGGGGAGAAGGGGGAGGGTCTCGCCGGAGGGAGTGGTCGCCGGAGGGGGAGGGTTCGCCAGGGGGAGAGGGGAGAGTGGAAATAAATTTTTGGGTGAAAATTTTGGGATTTCGATCGGGTCAGGAACCCTATATGAAATAAAACAGCGACGCCTACATGAAACGTCGCTAAACGTCGCAAGCCAGCGACGTAAATTATACTACGTCGCTGAACGTCGCTACTCAGCGACGTACAACGACGTGTAGCACAAGACGTCGCTATATGCAATTATCAGCGACGCGTATTTCCGCCGTCGCTAATATACGTCGCTATTTAAGCATATTTTAGTAGTGTATGACAAACTTTTTGATTTCAAATTTCTCTTGAATATTTATAAAATATAGATTTTTTGGGTACCGGTACCTCTTTCTCGCTCTCTTCTGGAATCTGAGGTATATCCTCGACTGGAGCGATACACTTTGAGAAATTGGATCTTTGGTTCATGACATCTTCCAGATTGTCACGAACTTTTTCTTCAGGGGATGCTACTTCAGGAGCTGCTTCTTCAAGAGTATTAGGGCGTGTGATATTATTTGTTCTCTTTTTGTGGACAGCTAATTTTTTAGAACCTTTTTAGGTCTTAAGCATTCTTAATGTAGAACTTATTCATTTGTTGCCTTTATTTGATTCTTTTGATGCTTCTATTAGAAGTTCTTAATGTAGAAGTTATTCATTTGTTGCCTTTATTTGGTTCTTTTGGTGCTTACTTCTATTAGAAGATAAAATCATATTTTGAATATCTATTTATGCAGCATAATAAAGTATCTAATAGTTCTTTTGTAATCAAATACAATAAATAATTTTACCTAATTTAGTTAATATTGGATAAAGTGGAAGTATGTCGCGATACGTTCTTCTGGAACAATGCGTTACGACGTTCTTCTAGAATAATGATTCATGAAGGTCTTCTAGAACGTTAATTCACGACGGTCTTCTGGAACAAGGCATTTATCATCCTCCTATCCCCCCAAACGGTGAGAATCATGTCTTATCAAAGTGGCAGATTGCAAATTTTATGTTAAAGATATCTCATGACTTAAAGGTTTAGTAATTTAAGGAGATAAACATAGAAATTTTCAATTGTACAATTCATAAAACGTATATGACAAAATTACAGTTTCAATAATACCAACATAAGTCATATAAATCCAAAAATAATGCAATTCTAAATAAATGAAACTATGCTACTGATTATTCAGGTACAATTAATATTCAGGATTGACGGTTTAGATACAAATTTTTTGAGGTTAAGAAAACTTTATTTACCATTAGTTTTGTTGTTATTTGCTAAGAGATAAAAACACGAATTAGTTTTGATAATTTTTATCATTATTGTTCCGGAATGTCCTGGTCGATCATGCCACACTTTAAAAATTATGGGATCATTCGACTTCTGGCTCACAATGGTTCTTTAGGATTGAGCTTCTAGATCTAGTATGTGATGCGAAATTCCTAATGTGAGTGATGTATATCCCGAGTGAATAACTAGAAAATCTTTCGAAACGAACTTCTGTTTCTATAGACTAACTTATAGTTCTCTCGACAAACTTTTGGTTCTGTAGATCTCGACGACGGGGTGGGAATGAGATTCAGAATGAGATGCTATGAGATGGGAGTTATAGGTGGATAAAGAGGGGAGCGGATGCGTGCGCTAGTTCAATCTTGATGCTCCTGCCTTCCTTGTCTGTAAGTCCTCCCTTGCACTAGACAACATAGGTTGGAACCAGACATAATTGATATGATAGGCACGGAGAGTTGAGATATGCTCGACCCCGATGGGCTTCCCAACCCCCCTTGATTGTAGTACTTGATTCGCTCTAGCTTGAGATCCGCTACCCTACTATGTTTAATGAACTGCATGTACTGCCTTGTCTTGTCATGCCGGTAATTTCCTACTACTGAGATGCTACTACCAGTGCTACTTCACTCACAACTGTGCATTGATTTTCTCTCTCTTGGTCCTTGAATTGAGATGCTACTACTTTCTATTACCTCCCTAATAGTCACCTCCCTTCGGTCGCCTCACTAGTGTTCGCCTCACATTTGGCATCTAGTAGTTGGTAGGCAAGCCCATCATCTTTAATGCACCTTACTTGTCAAATCAAAGATAACTCGTCAGCAAATTCCATTGTCGACGTCTACGTTGGCTATTGCTTTTACCTTTCCAATTTGACTGTTGAACATGTCTGGACTGTCGAAGTGATGGGATTGGTGTGGCTGTTGATTTTAATGTTGTTGGGATAAAGGAGTTTGATTTTTTGTTGCCCTAATTGGAGAGTAGCACAGGTGTATTGTTGTGGAGGTGGTGGACTCTGCACTTGAGATTGCTGGAGGGAGTGGAACTGTCTTTGCTGAGAAGCAAGTTGCTGCTGCTGGGTTGTCACAGCGTTGATGTTGTTCCATGTCCCCCTACGTCCCCTTTTGTTTCCTTAAAGTTGTTGGGAACAGGGAGGGAGAGGTTGCACAAAAAAATTTCTTATTTTACTTGCTCGGAGTTTTAATATGATACTCATTTGTCCTTATATCCTTAAATCTGAGAGTATGTATCTGTTGGGTAAAATGTGCTCTACTAGAGCTTTTAATTAATTTGAGCAAAACCAGCTATTGTGGATACTACGTTCGATCTAGAATTGATGTTGGAGAAAAATGATCATATTCTTAAGGTTGGTATGTGGAGCAGCATTATATATATACTGTCAATTGAAATATTTCTATAGAACTTGAGGTCTATGATAGTTGGTAGCTCAACTAGACATCCGTAGTTACCCTACAGATTAGACAAACTTATGGCACAAACAATTAAATTTTCTAATTTACAAGAGGTTTGCAACTTTAAAAATATATGCAACTATATTAATGAAATACCAACATTCAGGTTGGTGATTTTGAGGGCCAACAATCCGCTACGGCCTACAAAAGTTAGTTCGCGGAAGACTAATTTTTTCCAGACATGCGACGCAACACGTGTCATGCATGCACCTATTTGGGTGGTAAAAACTTAAGAAAGTAGTCATTTTTATCATGTATGAACATGCAAGTTGTACCTCTTTACAAATACAATAAAATAAATCCATAAATGACAATTGACTAACCCATAATTCTAAATCCCATATTTGGAGTTAAAAGTCCAAGTTGACCAATTCCCCTAAGGTAAAATCTCCACTGATTGGTAAACTTTATATGGATTGTTATAGCTCTATCTTTTAACTAATTTCATATATATTATATGTTGCAACCATAAAATTACTCTAGAAGAGAAAACATAGAATTTCCATTCACGGCAAACTAATGGTTTAAACATACATTTAACTGGACAAAAGTCTGAGTATCCTTTAGTAATATATAGTTGCACCCAGGGATAAGAAAAATAAAATAAAACACTTTCTAATCAAACAAATAATCCAAGCAACTTCCACTATTACAGTTCAGAGATAATTCATTATAAAACCACACCATCCAACTATAGTGTCAAAGACAACTAATAAAATGCTCTAAGATGAAGTACAAAGTTCCTCTAGGCTAGATTAATCAAGATATAATATAGGCAAAAAGGATAGGCGGAAAGTCTATGTAAATCAATTGAGTTACAATTTCTAAATTGCAAAAATGGCAATCCATACAGAGCTCCACAAAACCAAAGGCATATGAGGCCATTTTTTATTTCCGGGATTGCTCCCACCGGAATTCGAACCTCTCGGGCCGCATATCTCACCACTACCACTGCTTCTCAACCCTCCTACCTCCTTTTCCCGTCCGATTCCAGTCCCTCCCTTTCTAGTCTCTGCCTCGTCTCCCTCCCGGACATGGAAGCTTCGTTTGCTGCGGTGGTGGGTCGCCGTCCCCCGGCGGCAACCCCTTCAGTTCATGGTCCCGCCACCTTTCCCCCTCGAGTGTTGGGACGATTCCAAGGCGCCCCGGCTGTCTCGTTCTCGGAGGAGGAGATATCCACCATGGTTATCCCTCTTCGATTTGCTCTGGTAGGTAAATTCTACCGTGCTCGTCCTTCGGTGTACTGCTCTGGGTGTCAAGGTCACAAAGTTGCGGGCTGCAAGAGGAACCCAGGACTCACTGGCCTGCGAGAGAAAGGGAAAGAGCAGGTGTCCGAATCAAAAAAATGACCATTCCAAGGGACCGGTCCATGGCCCTGGCATGGAGGAGGGCGAGCCTTCAGGACAGGGGGATATGGCTAGTGGCGTAGCCAGAATGTCGAAATCAACTTAGTAAACTTTTAATCCCAAAGAAAAAATGCAAAAGAAAATAGTAGCAAAATTTAGTCACAAAATATTTTGATCACAAAAATATATTAAAATAGTTACATTACATCGTAACCGATAATAATTATTTACAATAATTTTCTACGAGGCTTCATATTTTAAGAATGTTGGAAAATATTCTCCGTTTTAACTTTTGCGAAAATGTCTTGCATGAATTATAAATTTTAACAATAGTGCAAAATTTTAACAATAAGGCTAATGTTGCAGGATTTAGGAAGCTTCTTGAGCTTTCGATGTACTTTAGAAAATACTTTTCAAATTTGTTTCAAAATAGAGTGAAATAGATTCAACAAATTTTAACAATAGGACAAAATCAATTAGACATGAATGATGAATCAATTTTATTCCATCTAAGATCAAATTAAGTCTTGTCATCTAAGAACAAATAAGGACAAAACAAATAGGATAAGAATCAATCATGGACTAACTAATTTAGGAACTATCTTATTTATGGCATGAATCAATTAGAGACATAAATCGAGTAGGGACCATCTAATTTATAACATGCATCAATTATAAATCATTTAAAAGAAATTAGCACATAAATCTATATATGAGATTGAGGAGGAGAGAGCCAATGGAGAGAGAGGAAGAGGCGCACAAGAGAGAGGAGACATTGTTGCAGCTGCTGCTTGTTTTGGCCGCGTACGAGAGAGAAGTCTAGGAGAGCACTGCTGCTTGTGCTAGTGCTAATGCTGCTTGTTTTTCATTGGCCGGTGGCCAAAAATTAGTACCGCACAAGTTAGTATAGGATTTTTGCTGATGTGTTGTTGTATTTTTGTGTGTGTATATATATATATATATATATATATATATATATATATATATATATATATATATATATATATATATATATATATATATATATATATATATAAATAAAAAAAAAAAAAAAAAATATATATATATATATATATATATATATATATAGAGAGAGAGAGAGAGAGAGAGAGAGAGAGAGAGAGAGAGAGAGAGAGAGAGAGAGAGAGAGAGAGTGTGGCTATCCAATGAGCACATATATTAATTGAGCAAATCTATTTTTGTCCGTAGAATTTATTTCAAATTAAATCTAACGATTGAGAATATTAGTGTTTAGTTAAAGAAGGTTATAATTGATTGACAACCAAAACAATAATATATGTTAATATCTTATTTAAGGAATGTAATAATCAAAAAAATACAAATACATCAAAATCAAAATCGGTTCTCTCATTCCCACGTTTTTTTTTCTCCTTCTCTCGGAACCAGGCGTCCTCTTCATCTCTCGAGAACTTTTTCATGATGCTCTTTGGTTAGTTTTTATTAATTATATTACATCAGTATTTTTATCATATTCTATGATATGCTGCCTGCTCGAGTGGTAGTTCCATACCCATGGTCCCATTCTCTACACGCAGACATCAATGATCAACATTTTTCACGTATATCTTCACAAGTCAAAAGAAAAAAAAAAAAAAAAAAAAAAAAAAAAAAAAAAACTAGATTATTGATGGACATTTCAATTGTATTGACACACTTTTAACTTCATCAACATCTCTGATTAAAGCTCGCGGAAGGGTTTTATAGAATAAATAAATTGACATAATTTTAACTTATTTAATTATTTATGTTGTTTTTTGTTTAATATAGAATCATGGATGAAATAAGTTAAAATAGTTAAATAAGTTAAAATTATGTCAATTTTATATTAAACAAAAAACAATGAGCACATATATATTAATTGAGGAGTTTGTACCAATGACAAGAGGAATTGTCCAAATTTTAAACAATGAGGTAGTTTTTTATTTTAATTTGTTTGAGTCACTACATAATTTTTTTCTTATCTAATATCTCATTGTGACTTTATCTACTGCAGGAAAGCATAACTTGTGGCAATAGTGCTTAGAGTAGCAGGACTTGCTGGTTTATATTTCTATCTCAACAATGCTGACTAGTGATAATCCGCACAATCAGCACAATCAGCAGTTATGAGACCCACCACCGATTCGAGATAATCCGCACAATCAGCAGCTGCGAAAGGCTCGTGTTTTCAATCTGGCGACCTTTCTTGATCCGGAATGCGATACTGATGGAGGTGAGCTTGTTTCTTAAGTTTTGAGGAGAAAACTTTTTTCAGTGGGTTATTATGTAGTGCTCCGCTCTTCGGGGTCTACTATGTAATACCCACGGCTTGCTGACTCAGTTTTGAACTGAGTACTTGGGAAAAACTTTGTCGGTATCGATTGATCACGGATGAAATGTAATTAACCTTTCCAACTAATGGATCGGTTTCTATTGAAATGAGTTGAATAGTTTTGTTGGATATTTTTTTTCGCTGCTTGGTTTTAATGAATGCATTTTCGTGTTGGTTTTCGATGATTGGTTTTCATTGTTTGCTTTGATCGTATTTCACAATATTCATTCCGAATCTTGAGAGAAATAGATCGAATTATGCTAATCAAATGTTGGTGCCAATGTAGGACGCTTAGGAGGAGCGTGAACGGCGCGTGAAGTCCCTCGTTCTCTCGAATAAGATTCAATCTCGATGAGTTGCTTTGACTGGGCTAACATTTATCTCCACGTCCTTATAAAAATGATATCTAGTCTACTCTTTTGTTGCGTCCCTCCGATCATGATACTACAATAACAAAATATAAGAGAAGATAAATGAATTGAATCCAATGCTTGATCATGTGCTGCTAAACATATGTTTCATATGAATGATCAACTACTATGTTGTTAGTATGCTTTAAAAATATAAACATATACAGACGGACTTGTACACGCTGAGATTTACAGACGTAGACATTTTAAAACGAGGATGAATGATCCTACCGGGATCGGGGTGTGTACAAGTCCGGCTCTTAATCGTCTTCCGACACGCCGCCACCACAACCTCTCTCCTCCTGCTCTCCCTCCTCCCCCTCCTGCCACTCACCACCCCTCCTCCCGCGGCCACCCCCCCCCCCCCCCCCCCCCCCCCCCCTCCTTTGCCTTGCCCCGTGCGCACCGCCCCCCGCGCACACTGCCCGCGCACAGCCGCTCGGCCGTGCTTGCCGCCCGCTCACGCGCCCCCTCCTCTCGTGCCTCTCCCTGCGTAGGTGGATGCTTCAATGTAAGTGCCAAGGCATCCATCGTATTGGAGACTTGAAGGATGCATATTGGATATACTTCCTGAAGTATCCCATATTAAAAAAAAAAAATTAATTTCTACACATAAGGCCTATCATAACCCTATCTTATTGAAGCTCTCCATAAACATCAAGAGAAAATTCTATCCACACCGTTTTGAGGCAGCATGGCTAATGTAACCCGATTTTCAGCAAACATGTTACTAAACTTCTTATTGAAGCTCTCCACATAAGGCCTATCTTAACCCTATCTTATTGAAGCTCTCCATAACACTACTACCGCAGCTTCATCACCAGGGTAAACGGAGAATTGGGAACCTATGCACCGACATTAAAGAACAGGAAGATAAGCTTCTTCATTTGCAGCACCAACCTATCACTGACGATAAACTGTTAGAAGAGAATTTCATCCACATCACTCTTAACAAACTTTTGCACCAAGAAGAAAATCTATTGGAAAGAGGTCAGGAATATCATGGCTCAGAGAAGGGGATAGGAACCTGTTGGTGTTTTATTCTATGAGTTGTGTGTTCACAACACTCTATTGTTAAAAGATAGTCCCACATCGGAAAATCACACCAATATGTATCTCTATATATTACTTATGAAGGAATAGAGAGATGCACATGGGTTGAGGCCCAATGGAGGGTGCCATGTGAGAGGATTTTACATAGAGGTGAGAATAAGAAACCAACTTTTGGCCAAATGAAAATAGATTTAAATCTATTGGAGCTAAGCCCCGAAGGGGCTTAGCGACTCGGACTCGGGCTCGGGCTCGGGCTCGGACTTTTGAGGCTTTTTGATGGCACTTAGCACGACAGCTCGTCGCAAGGCGCATTGTGCGCTTTAGTTGCGCTCGTGCGCGAGCCTCTGCGCGGCCCTGCGTGGCGTACGGAGCGTACGGGACGTACGGGTCGAGCGGGTCGAGCGGGTCGAGCGGGCCGTTCAAATTATGTAATGTCCGCGGGTCTTGTGGGCTCAGATCCGGAAATGGCTCAGATCCAGAAAATCCGGATCTGGCATTAATCCAGGGCGTGCGTTCAGAATTTGAAAAGCCCACCTCGTGCCTATAATATCAGTAGCATCTCCTCTCTCCAGGGTTACAGAAAATAATCAGAGAATTTCCAGAGAGAGAGAGAAGTGCTGCTGCTATTCCGAGGAGTCGTCGACATTTTTGGCCAGCGTTCTAAAGTTCTCTTCGAACTTGCTGGTTCCTGGAGGCTTGTCCGTAAGGCGGATATAGCTTTGAGCGCCGGTGATCTTTCACCCCAGCAGACTTTCTTCTTCCTCTGTTGCCTTCGAGAATACCGTCGCTTCTCTTTAGAAGTTATACGGTTCTGTTGCCTTCGAGAAATATTACGAAATAATCTTTTTAGATTCTCGTAATACAACATCACCTTCTTTAGGGTGTTGTTGCTGGAAACATTATCTTTACAATAGTTTCTCAAATCGTGTTTTTCCATCGATTGTTCGCCAAGGGACTAACAATCTCAAAGCTATATCGAAAAGATGGATAACTCACGTGCATCGCTCGTCAATACCGACTTTAACAAGTTGGAGAAATTTGACGGCGAACATTTCCAAATCTGGAAACGGAAAGTAACATTAAACATTCAACTCGTGGAAGTTGATCACGTGCTGAATAAGGAAGAACCGGTCGTTCCAACAACCGGAACCGCAGAAGTTATTGCCGCTGCTAAGTCCAAGCAGGCAAAATAGATTAGAGAAAACAGTATCTGTAAACTGTTGATTCTCAATAGCATGGAAGACTCTCTGGCAGAGTCTTATTCCAAGAAGAATTCTGCCAAAGAAATTTGGGACTCCTTGGGAAAATTGTACGAAGATGACGAGAATCGGTCCAAGATCTTCTTGGTTGAAAGATACCACAAGTGGACCTTCGAAGATGAGAAGGCTATGCTGCCCCAAGTAAAGGAGTTTCTGAAGCTGCGCCAAAAATTAGATGACGAGAAGATGCCTCTTGTCGACAAGTTTGTCGTTGGAGGAATCGTCTCTAAACTTCCTGCGGGGTGGAGCAACTTCTATGCAAGGATGCACCGCAAGAAGCTGGACATATGTATGGAAGATCTCCTGCAAGAGATCCATGTTGAGGACGAGATGCGCTCTCAACAGAAGATGGATTCTCTGTCCAAATAACTGGCAAAAGCAAATCTAGTCCAAACCAGAGAGTACAAGGGAAAGCAGGCGGCTTCTCCTCATAAGAAGAAGAAGGACTTCACTAATCTGAAAGTGAAGAGTCCTTCATTCAAGAATCAGAAATCCAAGTCCAATGTGACTTATTTCAAATGTGGCAAGAAGGGCCACTACAAAAGTGACTGCAAGGAACCAGAAAAAGGTGAGCCTAGTGTCACTGCCACTTTTCTAGCTTGAGGGTATTTTGGTCATTTTCAAAATTTTGGAATTATTTTGGAATTATTTTGGGATTTTATTATTAAATATAAATAATAAGATTTTTAGTGATTTTTGGTGATTTTTGGTAGAATTGTTTTGACCCTATATTTGACTTTGACTCATGTTGACTAGGAGACTATCCTATTGGCTAACCTAGGTCAAGACACTTTGGTTAGGTTAAGAAACCCTAGTGTGACCTAAGTTAATTATTCAAGTTCATTAGAATTGGTTTGGGGTGATTAGGAGCTAGTTTGGCCTAAGGATGGCTTGTGTAGTCACAAGTCATAACCATGACTAAACTAGTTAGGACTCAACCCACTAGCTAAAACCCTAACCCTAGGGCCTTTGGCCAGCCACATGACAGCCCTCCCCTCTATTTATATCCTCCCAAATTTTAGGGATAGCCTCTTTTCATTAGGGTTCATCAAGTTTTAGAAAAGGTATTTCTCCATCTTCTAAAAATCCTATTAAATCCATTTTAATCCCTTTTTAACCCAAACAAATTGCATTGGGTTCTAATTTCCATCTACTTTCTGTTAGGAATTATTGTTCTCAGATTTGGAGAGCTTTTGAGGTGGTTGACCATCAAGAGGAGTTCTCTTTGTGAAGCTTTGTGAAGTTGGTGATACACATAGGTAATTCCTTATCCCCACCTTAAATTTCTGTAGAAATTGCATCATTAGGAAGCCCTATATCTAGCCTAACTATAGGAATAGGTTTCCCTAAAATTTCGTGTCATTTCGTGTCCAAACAGGACACGTATCAGTAGGCAGTGCTTACTGTTTGATGAAATGTCCCAATGGGCATTTCGATTGATTTTTAGGAATGTATTTGAATAGAAAATTAGGGTTTTACCTCGCTTCTGTGATTCTATTACTCTGAGCATGTTTTCGTGTTGCGTCGTGTCGGATTGTGGACACGTACACGCGGGGTGCCACGCGCGCGCGGACTGTGTTGCATCCCCTGCTGCTCGGGGTTGATTGCGCGCAGCACACGCCACGTGGCCACGAGATTTTTGGCACACGTGTTGGGGCAATGACTGACACGAGGCTCGTCAAATTTCACGAGTCCTCGTGTCGTGTCGGACACGTTCTTGGGTGTGCACTAGGCTGTGTGTGTGTGTGCGTGTGTATACTGTGTGTTGTGAATCGGTTGTTAATCAATTTTAGTGTTTTTAAATTATGTTTTAATGGTTATTTAGATCTTAAATATCATGTTAGATTCCTGTTAAACACTGTGACACAATTGTTTGGGTTTCGAGTGATGATTGGGTTTGTTTTTGATTTGAACAGTGAACACTGATACAACACTGACACAGTTGGTTCCAGTTTTAAAATTCCTATTCCTGTTAATATTTTCTCACCTTAATTGAACCTACATGTCATAAATTATGTTAGCTTAGTCTTGGCAATTGGAAATGGGCTTGGGTTTGTGTATAAAAGAATTTGATGGTTGGGTTGATGACCATGTGTTCACTGTCTTCCAGTTAACTGATTCCTAAACTCCAATGATATTCAAATTACAAATTAACCTGTAATGATTCCTGGAATAAATGTGTTAACCTGAGAAATTGTTATCTCTAATGATATTCCAGTTTGTTCTAACTAATTGGGTGAAGGATTAACCTGGGAATTAGTTTGCTCAAAACTGAATGTTAAGATTGAACTGTCAATTACCTATTTAACTGAGTTCCAGATTTTGTTCCATTCACATTGATGTTGAATTTTTTTTAAAACTGTTAATGTAACCTGGGTTGTTGTGTTTCCAGTTTTCGAAGAAAACTGGGAAGAGTTATGAAGTTAACAGTTTGAATTCTTCTATGTTATGTTTATTTTCATTGACAGTGTTTCCCTTTTATCTACATCTCATTTCCTGATATGTTAAACCTGGGGATTTGGTTGAAGGCTATTGCCACTGTTAACAAACCTGAGATGATAGTGTAGGCTTAACTGATATTGGTTGGTGTTATTAGGTGAAATCTGTAATGGCATGTATCACACACTGTTTTGCCTTGACACATGTTTCCTCTATTTCACACACACATTCACACATGAACACTCTTATAACACTCTAGCTTACACACACTCATGTCTTTGTTTTCCTCACATTTTTCACTGATTTCACATCACCTCACTCACAAGTTCATCACTGTTAGCCTACATCTCACACACACACACACACTAGTATGTTATTACTTCTCTTCTATATGTATAGGTATTATATCTTGAGTTTGTGTTTTACATATAGGATTCCTATATGTGAATGTGTATATATATATATATTAGATATATATGTAGTGTATGTGATACCATGATATAGTGTATTATATATAAACGTATATGGTTTAGATATGGATATGGTTGCTAACTTGGCTTGGCCTATTAGCCCATGGCCTAGTCTTCTAGCCTATGGCATGGTATGTCAGTGTGGAGTCTAGAATAGACTGTTTAGCCTTGTTAGGACCTAGAATAGTCTTGCTAGACATAGTATAGACTAGTTTGACCTAGATTAGACTTGGTTGACCTAGCTTGACTTCTAGAGTTGACCAAAAGTTGACTTTGATCTAGATTGACCTAGATTCATGTAGAACGCATTGTAGTGCATTACATTCTTTTCTGGACTTGTTGTGACTCGTACTGTTCTAATTAGGAGCCAGACACCACTCCTCGGACAGTATACCTTCTTCAGATTCTTGGGATACAGGCGAGTACATTCTCTGATCATTTCATATCCTGCATTAGGAGTATATTTCCTGCTTTAGATTACTATACATGATGCTGACACGTTGGAAACACGGATTAGTACTATATGGATCTTGTTCTGCGATGTTATCCCCTTAGTGGATACATCGGGTATTCGTGTTCGTGTACTTTATCGTGAACATCGTGTACTCCTTGTATTTGCGACTTTCGTGTACGAAATGTGTGAAATCGTGTATAATCATGTTTTCACATGACCTTCGTGTACAATAACATAACTTAGCCAGATCCTTGTGTATTGATTGGGGCGGGGGAGTAGAAGTGGTTATGTAATCAATCTAGTAGATTACTCGTGTATAACCTCTGTAGATTACTCGTGTATAACATCGTGCCGTTTACATAACCATCTTGTGCTCTGAATCACTAGACACTATCAGTTCTTTATATACTGTAGCTATTTACTTACAGTCATTCCTGTTTATCATATTTCTTCAGTTTCTTGTATTTTACTCTATAAGCATGATTATTTATCCTGACCTGCTATGATTTGGTGAGATGTACTGTGCTCGCTCCTGTCCTGACTGGACCTGTTAAAAATATTACATAGGACGAGGCTGAGACGTTCTGCCCTACTTACTACGGTGCCACACTAGATGAGTGCCCAGACTTGGACCAGCAGCAGGAGCCACTAGCTGTAGATGACACTCCTTTAGATTATGACTGTCTTTCTATTCTGGATTACTGTATTTAGACTTGAGATATTCTGAGATGTATTTATTTTAGACACTTAGAACTCTGGTTTGTATCTCTGTGATTCTCTGTTCTGGATTTGTTATATTTTATTATCTATCTATCTTACCTGTTCTACCTTAGTTGTGATTAAGTTTTATATTGTGTTATGTCACCCCCATTCGGGGAGTATAACTGCTATACCTTCAATTGTTAGATGTTGTGACCTAGGACAGCGTTCTACCGCCGACACTGCGGCGTAGGCTGGACGTACCCACGTCTCGTGCCCTTACTCTAGGGTGCGGGTCGTGACACGTTTTTAGTGGTGGCCCATGTAGGTCTAGGATATAAGTGTAGTGGTATTCGAACTAGAATATCGCTGCAGCCTGCAGTAGAAATTAGCATATGTTTGAAGGTACTCAATCACACTAGGAAAACTCCTTATCAGATTCCGTATATCTATTTTGCTGCTTATTGTCTTCCTTAGAATTTTTAACTGTCCTCCTTTGATTATTTTGACTCATTCTCAGTAATTGCTTCTTGTTTGATCTGTGTCTCCAGGATGGTTGAGACGCGATCACATCGTCCTGTGATGGGAGAGGCTGGAGAGGGGTCTGCCACCTCTCGTGTCCAGCATCTAGCTCCCGGTGCCACAGGGCCAGTGCTGCCCTCGGGAGTGGGAGTTTCTGCCACTTTTGGAGGAGCACCTCCACCAGTCGGGAGGCCGAGCTTGGTGCTTCCAGAGATCCTTCCCACGCAGCAGCCTCCGCCTGCGGGGATGGTTGATGCTACCCATCTCTTCTCCTTTGTGGAGAGGATTCTGGAGTCCTCGCACCAGCGCAGTGAGAGGCAGACAGCAGATTTCAGGCAGGGGATTGATGAGGCGCACCAGCTGGTACGCACGACTGTTGAGATGGTGACTGGTCAGGGGGCCCAGCAGCAGCCCCGTCGGAGGAAGAGAGATATACAGGACTTCCAGAAGATGCACCCTCGGGAGTTCTTCGGCACTGAGGGCATTCACGTTGCCGATGACTGGATTGAGCACATAGAGGAGATTTTTCGACTAGCAGAGATACCAGTTCGGCTTCACATTGAGGCAGCGGGCAGCCAGATGCAGGATTTAGCCCGTGCATGGTACCAAACTGATCCCAGAGTAGGGGTGGAGGGCCAGACTTGGGCCCAGTTCAAGGAGCTGTTCAAGGAGCAGTTCTTCCCCGATGTAGCCTTGGGTGGGATCGAGGCGCAGTTCGAGGCTCTGGTTCAGGGGAACCAGACTGTTGCTGAGTATGCCGGGGAGTTCTGCCGACTGGCCCAGTTTATTGATGACCTGACGGAGAAGACCAAGGCGAGGAAGTTTTGCCGAGGTTTGACTAGGGAGATTCGGTCGCTGACTAAGAGCGACCGGAATACTACATTTGCTGAGATTTATTCTGGGGCCATGGCGGCAGAGGACGACCTGGGACTGAGGCAGAAGAGAGGTCGCAATTTTCAGTCAGGCAGTAGCAGTCAGGGGCAGGCCAAGAGGCCTCACTTCCAGCAGCAGCAGCAGAGGCCAGTACAGCAGTTTCAGCAGCAGGGCCGTGCACCTTTCCAGCAGGTGCAGCACCAGCATCAGAGGGGCCAACAGGCACCCAGGCAGCAGACTATTAGTTGTACTTTCTGCAAGAAGCCTGGGCACAAGTGGGACGAGTGCAGGAAGAGGCTCGACAGATGCTTGTTGTGTGGGTCAGCAGACCATCAGATGCGAGAGTGTCCAGTTGCGTCGATGCGTCTGTTACCAGGAGGAGCTGGAGCAGCCAAGGCTCCAGCAGGCCAGTAGAGGGGACCAGCCCTGCAGACCCAACAGCAGAGGTTCCAGCAGCACCAGCAGCAGGCACGGGGTGGACAGCAGGGGCGAGCTTTCGCCATGGCAGCTGAGGATGCTGAGGTCATCGGAGAGATGATAGCAGGTTCGGTTCTTCTCGACTCCCTTCCAGCATTCGCATTGTTTGATTCCGGGGCTTTCCACAGTTTTGTGTCTGTATCATATACTATTAGACACAGTTTGATTTCGGAACCATTGCCTAGGACCTACAAGATCACAACCGGGGGTGGGGTCATCCTCGTGAGTGATGTTTGCAGAGGGCGGAGTGTTATATTGGGAGGCCGAGAGTTGGGAGTGAGTTTACTCGTCATGCCATTACCGAACTACGATATAGTATTAGGTATGGACTGGCTGAGTAGACACCACGCCCGCATTGATTGCCGTGGGGGTAGAGTTTTGTTCGGGGTGCCAGGAGAGCCAGAGTTTGAGTACACCCGACGGCAGGCAGAGCAGGACGGCGGAGTCTTCTGTGGAGCATCAGTCGAGGAGCAGGTGGCTCCGCATCCCTTGATCGCAGAGTTTATGGACGTGTTTCCAGAGGAGTTGCCAGGGCTTCCACCAGACAGAGATGTAGAGTTCTCGATAGACTTGGTTCCCGGCACGGAACCGATCTCCCAGCATGTCTATCGAGTGAACAACAGCGAGTTAGTGGAGCTGAAAAAGCAGGTGAATGAGCTGCAGGACAAGGGCTTCATTCGCTCTAGTTCTTCAACTTGGGGTGCACCGGTACTCTTCGTACCGAAGAAGGATGGGTCGGTACGTATGTGTATCGACTACAGGGCACTCAACAACCTGACAATCAAGAACAGATACCCACTGCCGCGGATCGATGATCTGTTTGATCAGTTGAGCGGAGCTCGGGTGTTCTCCAAGATTGATTTGAGGTCGGGTTATCACCAGGTGAAGGTGAAGAGGAAGGATATTCCCAAGACCGCCTTCAGGACGCGGTACGGGCAGTTTGAGTTCTTGGTTATGCCGTTTGGGCTAACCAATACACCAGCAGTGTTTATGAATCTAATGAACAAGGTGTTCCACCAGTACTTGGACAAGTTCGTGGTGGTGTTCATTGATGATATCTTGATATATTCCAAGACAGAGGAGGAGCATCTGCGGATAGTGCTAGAGACTCTCAGGCGGGAGCAGCTTTATGGGAAACTCTCCAAGTGTGAGTTTTTCTTGGACCATGTGGACTTCTTGGGGCATGTGGTGACTGGAGATGGTATCTCAGTTGACCCCAAGAAGATTGTGGCAGTTGAGGCTTGGAAGGCGCCGACTTCAGTAGCAGAGATCAGGAGTTTCCTGGGGCTGGCAGGATACTATAGGAGATTTGTGCAGGATTTCTCCCGGGTTGCAGAGCCGTTGACACGGTTGACCCGGAAGGATACTGAGTATGTTTGGTCAGAGGAGTGTCAGGCAGCTTTTGATGAGTTGAAGAAGCGGCTTACGACAGCTCCGATTCTGACATTGCCTTCAGGATCAGGTGGTTTCACTATTTATAGTGATGCTTCAGGGAAGGGGTTGGGTTGCGTCTTGCAGCAGCATGGGAAGGTGATTGCCTATGCTTCCAGGCAATTACGTCCCCATGAGAAGAACTATCCTACCCATGACCTGGAGCTGGCGGCGGTGATTTTTGCTTTGAAGTTATGGAAGCACTATCTATATGGCGAGAGGGTGGAGATCTTCACAGACCACAAGAGCTTGAAGTATGTGTTCACTCAGAAGGAGTTGAACATGAGGCAGCGCAGGTGGCTTGAGCTGATGAAGGACTTTGATATCGCACTCCAGTATCACCCGGGGAAGGCCAACGTGGTTGCCGATGCCTTGAGTAGGTATCCGACAGCCATGTGTTTGACTATGGATCGACACCTGCTTGCAGATTTGGAGAGCCTTGAGATTGAGGTGATCGTGCCCGGAGTGCAGATGCAATTATGGGGCCTTCAGATACAGTCAGACTTGATGGACAGGATCAAGGCGGCACAGTTTGATGATGTGGCTCTGCGGAGTATCCGAGAGCAGATCAGTATGGGAGTGCAGGATATTGAGTTCTCACTTGCAGAGGATGGTGCCCTGAGGCACGGTGCCAGGTTATGTGTGCCCAGCGGGGAACTCAGAGAGCAGATTATGCAGGAGGCTCACAGATCGCAGTACTCTATACATCCTGGTGCCAACAAGATGTACAGGAATCTGCGAGAGCATGTCTGGTGGTACGGGATGAAGAGGGAGGTGTCCAACTTCGTAGCTAGATGCTTGATCTGTCAGCAGGTCAAGGCTGAGAGGCAGAGGCCTGGAGGATTATTGCAGCCGTTGCCCATTCCAGAGTGGAAGTAGGAGCACATTACCATGGACTTTGTATCAGGATTGCCCCGTACACCAGGAGGGAAAGATGCGATTTGGGTCATCGTTGACAGGTTGACCAAATCGGCCCACTTCTTACCATTCAAGGTGGGTACGTCTACAGAGAGGCTGGCGGAGTTGTATATGAGACAGATAGTCAGGATTCACGGAGTTCCCGTCAGCATAGTCTCAGATCGGGATAGCCGCTTTACTTCCCATTTCTAGAGGAGTCTGCAGACTAGCTTGGGCACTCAGCTCAAGTTCAGTACTGCATACCACCCCCAGACGGACGGACAGTCAGAGAGGACTATTCAGACCCTTGAGGATATGCTGCGGACGTGCGTCCTAGATTTTGGAGGTTCCTGGGAGGATCACCTGCATTTGGTGGAGTTTGCTTACAACAACAGTTTTCAGGCCAGCATTGAGATGTCACCGTTTGAGGCTCTGTACGGGCGTAGGTGTCGTACACCCTTATCTTGGGATGATGTTGGAGAGCGAGCTTTACTGGGACCAGAGATGGTTGTTGACGCAGCCGAGAAGGTGAAGCTCATCAGGGACAGACTTCGCGTGGCGCAGGACAGACATCGGCACTGGGCCGATAGCCACCGGAGGCCGCTGGAGTTTGAGGTTGGAGACATGGTTTTTCTGCGGATATCTCCGACTCGTGGTACGATACGCTTTGGTGGAGGTGGAAAGCTTAGCCCGTGCTTCATTGGCCCTTTCGTCATCAGCGGGAGAGTCGGTGACGTGGCATACAGGCTAGACTTGCCACCTGCACTAGTGGGCGTCCACAACGTATTCCACGTATCACAGCTGAGACGGTACGTGGCTGACCCTAGCCATGTGCTCGATCACTCGGAGATAGAGGTTGGACCTACTCTCAGTTATCCAGAGTAGCCTGTGGAGATTCTGGATCGCCGAGAGAAGGTATTGAGGAACCAGGTGATACCCTTGGTACACGTCGCATGGAGGCATCATTCTCCAGGAGAGTCTACCTGGGAGCGGGAGGATGAGATGCGCGAGCGGTACCCCTATCTTTTTGGACCTTGAGGTATACTTTTCTATCCTTCTTCGCAGTTTAGTTTCGCCTTAAATTTCGAGGACGAAATTATTTTAAGGGGGGTAGATTTGTCACTGCCACTTTTCTAGCTTGAGGGTATTTTGGTCATTTTCAAAATTTTGGAATTATTTTGGGATTTTATTATTAAATATAAATAATAAGATTTTTAGTGATTTTTGGTGATTTTTGGTAGAATTGTTTTGACCCTATATTTGACTTTGACTCATGTTGACTAGGAGACTGTCCTATTGGCTAACCTAGGTCAAGCCACTTTGGTTAGGTTAAGAAACCCTAGTGTGACCTAAGTTAATTATTCAAGTTCATTAGAATTGGTTTGGGGTGATTAGGAGCTAGTTTGGCCTAAGGATGGCTTGTGTAGTCACAAGTCATAACCATGACTAAACTAGTTAGGACTCAACCCACTAGCTAAAACCCTAACCCTAGGGCCTTTGGCCAGCCACATGACAGCCCTCCCCTCTATTTATATCCTCCCAAATTTTAGGGATAGCCTCTTTTCATTAGGGTTCATCAAGTTTTAGAAAAGGTATTTCTCCATCTTCTAAAAATCCTATTAAATCCATTTTAATCCCTTTTTAACCCAAACAAATTGCATTGGGTTCTAATTTCCATCTACTTTCTGTTGGAAATTATTGTTCTCAGATTTGGAGAGCTTTTGAGGTGGTTGACCATCAAGAGGAGTTCTCTTTGTGAAGCTTTGTGAAGTTGGTGATACACATAGGTAATTCCTTATCCCCACCTTAAATTTCTGTAGAAATTGGATCATTAGGAAGCCCTATATCTAGCCTAACTATAGGAATAGGTTTCCCTAAAATTTCGTGTCATTTCGTGTCCAAACAGGACACGTATCAGTAGGCAGTGCTTACTGTTTGATGAAATGTCCCAATGGGCATTTCGATTGATTTTTAGGAATGTATTTGAATAGAAAATTAGGGTTTTACCTCGCTTCTGTGATTCTATTGCTCTGAGCATGTTTTCGTGTTGCGTCGTGTCGGATTGTGGACACGTACACGCGGGGTGCCACGCGCGCGCGGGCTGTGTTGCATCCCCTGCTGCTCGGGGTTGATTGCGCGCAGCACACGCCACGTGGCCACGAGATTTTTGGCACACGTGTTGGGGCAATGACTGACACGAGGCTCGTCAAATTTCACGAGTCCTCATGTCGTGTCGGACACGTTCTTGGGTGTGCACTAGGCTGTGTGTGTGCGTGTGTATACTGTGTGTTGTGAATCGGTTGTTAATCAATTTTAGTGTTTTTAAATTATGTTTTAATGGTTATTTAGATCTTAAATATCATGTTAGATTCCTGTTAAACACTGTGACACAATTGTTTGGGTTTCGAGTGATGATTGGGTTTGTTTTTGATTTGAACAGTGAACACTGATACAACACTGACACAATTGGTTCCAGTTTTAAAATTCCTATTCCTGTTAATATTTTCTCACCTTAATTGAACCTACATGTCATAAATTATGTTAGCTTAGTCTTGGCAATTGGAAATGGGCTTGGGTTTGTGTATAAAGGAATTTGATGGTTAGGTTGATGACCATGTGTTCACTGTCTTCCAGTTAACTGATTCTTAAACTCCAATGATATTCAAATTACAAATTAACCTGTAATGATTCCTGGAATAAATGTGTTAACCTGAGAAATTGTTATCTCTAATGATAGTCCAGTTTGTTCTAACTAATTGGGTGAAGGATTAACCTGGGAATTAGTTTGCTCAAAATTGAATGTTAAGATTGAACTGTCAATTACCTATTTAACTGAGTTCCAGATTTTGTTCCATTCACATTGATGTTGAATTTTTTTAAAACTGTTAATGTAACCTGGGTTGTTGTGTTTCCAGTTTTCGAAGAAAACTGGGAAGAGTTATGAAGTTAACAGTTTGAATTCTTCTATGTTATGTTTATTTTCATTGACAGTGTTTCCCTTTTATCTACATCTCATTTCCTGATATGTTAAACCTGGGGATTTGGTTGAAGGCTATTGCCACTGTTAACAAACCTGAGATGATAGTGTAGGCTTAACTGATATTGGTTGGTGTTATTAGGTGAAATCTGTAATGGCATGTATCACACACTGTTTTGCCTTGACACATGTTTCCTCTATTTCACACACACATTCACACATGAACACTCTTATAACACTCTAGCTTACACACACTCATGTCTTTGTTTTCCTCACATTTTTCACTGATTTCACATCACCTCACTCACAAGTTCATCACTGTTAGCCTACATCTCACACACACACACACTAGTATGTTATTACTTCTCTTCTATATGTATAGGTATTATATCTTGAGTTTGTTTTACATATAGGATTCCTATATGTGAATGTGTATATATATATATATTAGATATATATGTAGTGTATGTGATACCATGATATAGTGTATTATATATAAACGTATATGGTTTAGATATGGATATGGTTGCTAACTTGGCTTGGCCTATTAGCCCATGGCCTAGTCTTCTAGCCTATGGCATGGTATGTCAGTGTGGAGTCTAGAATAGACTGTTTAGCCTTGTTAGGACCTAGAATAGTCTTGCTAGACATAGTATAGACTAGTTTGACCTAGATTAGACTTGGTTGACCTAGCTTGACTTCTAGAGTTGACCAAAAGTTGACTTTGATCTAGATTGACCTAGATTCATGTAGAACGCATTGTAGTGCATTACATTCTTTTCTGGACTTGTTGTGACTCGTACTGATCTAATTAGGAGCCAGACACCACTCCTCGGACAATATACCTTCTTCAGATTCTTGGGATACAGGCGAGTACATTCTCTGATCATTTCATATCCTGCATTAGGAGTATATTTCCTGCTTTAGATTACTATACATGATGCTGACACGTTGGAAACACGGATTAGTACTATATGGATCTTGTTCTGCGATGTTATCCCCTTAGTGGATACATCGGGTATTCATGTTCGTGTACTTTATCGTGAACATCGTGTACTCCTTGTATTTGCGACTTTCGTGTACGAAATGTGTGAAATCGTGTATAATCATGTTTTCACATGACCTTCGTGTACAATAACATAACTTAGCCAGATCCTTGTGTATTGATTGGGGCGGGGGAGTAGAAGTGGTTATGTAATCAATCTAGTAGATTACTCGTGTATAACCTCTGTAGATTACTCGTGTATAACATCGTGCCGTTTACATAACCATCTTGTGCTCTGAATCACTAGACACTATCAGTTCTTTATATACTGTAGCTATTTACTTACAGTCATTCCTGTTTATCATATTTCTTCAGTTTCTTGTATTTTACTCTATAAGCATGATTATTTATCCTGACCTGCTATGATTTGGTGAGATGTACTGTGCTCGCTCCTGTCCTGACTGGACCTGTTAAAAATATTACATAGGACGAGGCTGAGACGTTCTGCCCTACTTACTACGGTGCCACACTAGATGAGTGCCCAGACTTGGACCAGCAGCAGGAGCCACTAGCTGTAGATGACACTCCTTTAGATTAGGACTGTCTTTCTATTCTGGATTACTGTATTTAGACTTGAGATATTCTGAGATGTATTTATTTTAGACACTTAGAACTCTGGTTTGTATCTCTGTGATTCTCTGTTCTGGATTTGTTATCTTTCATTATCTATCTATCTTACCTGTTCTACCTTAGTTGTGATTGAGTTTTATATTGTGTTATGTCACCCCCATTCGGGGAGTATAACTGCTATACCTTCAATTGTTAGATGTTGTGACCTAGGACAGCATTCTACCGCCGACACTGCGGCGTAGGCTGGACGTACCCACGTCTCGTGCCCTTACTCTAGGGTGCGGGTCGTGACACCTAGTAAGGTTTCTTTGGTTACTAATCTGGTTACAATGATAGCACAGGTTGCAAATGCGGGAGTTGACTCGGACTGGTGGATAGACACTGGTGCGACATGTCATGTCTGCTCAGACAAGAAATGGTTCGAGTCATATGAGCCAACTTCCGAGAAAGTCTTAATGACAAACCAGGCACAAGCTGAAGTACTGGGGATCGGGACGGTGGAGCTGAAACTCACATCGGGGAACACTCTGATGCTTCAAGGAGTGAAGCATGTTCCTGTAATTGCTAAGAACCTGATCTCTGGGAGCCTGCTTTGTAACGCAGGCTTGAGGATGGACATCAATGCTGGCCAGATGGTGATGTCCAAGAAGGGTACATTCTTCGGAAAAGCTTTCCAGACTGAAGAAATGTACAAAATTCAGCTTGTTGTAACCCAGAAAAATGATATTAATGCTATTTCTACTTTGAACTATTCTTTTGAGTTGTGGCATAATAGGCGAGGACATGTTCATTGTAAAAGAATTAACAAAATGTCTAGCCTAGGACTTATCTCCAAGTGTGGGGGTAAGGTAGAGAAATGTGAAGTGTGTGCTCAGACGAAGATCACAAGGAAACCCTTTCACAGGGTCCATCGAAGCACAGATCTTCTGGAGTTGGTTCACTCAGATATCTGTGATTTCAAGCAATTCTCTACAAAAGCCGGGATGAAGTATTTTATTACTTTCATCGACGACTTCTCAAAGTATGCTTTTGTCTACTTGCTTAAGTCTAAAGACGAAGCATTCGAGAAGTTCAAGGAGTTCAGGGCCGAGGCTGAACGGCAAACTGGACAACAACTCAAAAGGCTAAGGAGTGATCGAGGCGGGGAGTATCGGTCTCATGATTTCTCATCATTCTATAAAGAACATGGAATCATAAATGAAACGACGGCTCCGTACTCTCCTCAATCCAACGGAGTAGCAGAAAGGAAGAACAGAACGTTGACAGAGATGATGAACTCTATGCTGTTGACTGCGGGTCTTCCAAAGAGCTTCTGGGGAGAAGCTGCATTAACGGCTACTTTCATTCTCAATAGAGTACCGTATGCAACTTCGGATATAACCCCTCATGAACTCTGGTTCAAAGTCAGACCTAACTTGAATGTCATTCTAGTGTGGGAGTGTCTGGCTTATGTGAAGCTCCCAGATCTGAAGATTCAGAAGCTGGGGACTAGAACTACTAAGGCTATCTTCTTGGGTTATGCCGAGAAGAGTGACGCTCGGAGATTCCTTGATATAGAATTAAATTATATCATTGAATCTCGCGATGCTGAATATTTTGAAGACAAGTTTGCAAGGCACAAAAATATTATTCTCGCGGATCTTCTGGAGAATGATGAGAGTGCAAAGCAGACAGAAGTTCTTATCGAACCAGTAGTCCAAGAAGAAGCTATTGTCGAAGAGACACCAGTTGAACCAGAACTCGCTGAGCCGTCAACTAAGCGAGTAAGGAGGCCGAAAGACTTCGGAGATGACTTCGTCACCTATCATGTGGAAGCAGATCCGCTTACCTATGATGAGGCGATGAAGACTAGAGATGCTGTATTCTGGAAGGAGGCGATAGACAACGAGATTGACTCAATCACCTCCAACAACACATGGGTGTTAGTTGACCTGCCAGAAGGAGCAAGACCCATCGGATGCAAATGGATCTTCAAGAAGAAGATAAAAGCAGATGGAACCATTGACAAGTTCAAGGCCAGGCTAGTGGCCAAGGGGTTTGCTCAGAAGCAGGGGATCGACTACTTTGACACTTATGCTCCAGTAGCTCGGATGACAACCATCAGATTGTTAATTGCTATAGCAGCAATACACAAGCTGGTGATACATCAGATGGATGTGAAAACAGCATTCCTTAATGGCGAGCTGACCGAAGAGATCTACATGCAACAACCAGAAGGTTTTGTCGTCAGAGGTCTGGAAGACAAAGTCTGCAAGTTGATGAAGTCTCTGTATGGTTTAAAACAAGCTCCCAAAATGTGGCATGAGAAGTTTGACAAAGTGATAAGGTCAAATGGCTACAGGGTCAGTGAAACAGACAAGTGTGTCTATACGAAGTTTGCTGACGGAAGAGGAGTAATCGTTTGTCTTTACGTGGACGACATGCTAATCCTAGGTACGGATTTAGACTGTGTCACAGAGACAAAGAAATTCCTCTCGACCAAGTTCAGTATGAAGGACTTGGGGGATGCCGACGTAATCTTGGGGCTCAAGATCATCCGGACAGGTACTGGAATAGCGCTGTCACAATCTCATTATATTGAGAAGATGCTCACTCACTACGGGTATCAAGATCTTCCTATAATTGATACACCGTACCGAAGTGATCAGAAGCTGGAGCCAAATTCGAAGGAAAGCGTCAAGCAGTTGGAGTACGCTAGCGTCATCGGAAGCTTGATGTACGCTACTACTGCCACAAGGCCTGACATAGCTTTTGCGGTGGGAATGCTGAGTCGGTTCACTAGCAACCCAGGCGTTGAGCACTGGAACGCTGTGAAGCGTGTTATGAGATATCTAAAAAAGACTCAGACATTTGCACTATACTACAGCGGAGATCCGTCAGTAGTGGAAGGCTTCAGTGATGCTAGCTGGTGTTCAGAGGTGGAGAGCGAGTATTCGACAGGTGGATTCATATTCGCTTTGGGCGAAGCTGCTATATCGTGGACATCGAAGAAGCAGACAATGTTATCTCGCTCCTCCATAGAATCTGAATTCTTTGCATTGGATGCTGCTGCAGATGAAGCAGAGTGGCTTCGGAAGCTCATGTATGATATTCCAGTGGTTGGAGCTCAGATATCGGCAATCCCGATATACTGTGACAACCAGGCGGCAGCAGTAGTAGCATCAAATGAACTCTTTAACGGAAAGAAGAGGACTGTGCGGTTAAAGCACAGAGCAGTGAACGATCTCATCAAACGAGGCGTCATTGCAGTGATCGATGTTCGGAGTCAGGAGAACCTGGCGGATCCGTTCACGAAAGGCCTCAAACGACAGCTGGTCGAGGACACAGCAAGAAAGATAGGTTTGAAGGCATTCTAATATTGTGTCATTATAATCCTATCAATAAATTTTATGTTATTGGTTCAAAGAGAAATCTACCAGATATCTAATTTTTTGATTCAAGGGAGGACTATTGACTGGAAAAATATTAGTTAACAGTGGGTACTTGTTCTGCGGAACATGTAAGGGTTTCAGACCCAAAACCACTGTTGTCTACTATGAATTTTCTACGGAAAATTGATCCTGTGGGAAGGATGGCATAATGCCTTAATGAGTTCTCAGACTGAGTGAATGTCTGTTATGCTTTACAGGAAGCATGGTGGCGCAACAACCACAAAGGAGTGTTACAACTCCATGCTACAGTGGGGTGACTCCACCATGAGGTTCTCAGGTAGGGGTAATGCCTCGGCTTTGTTAGCCAAGTCACAGGCGGCGTAGCACCGCATATAGGCAGGTAGCCTAATGTTGCATAATCATAAAGAGGTGTAGACAGCACTACAAAGAGGACAGTATCCTCATGTTACAGTGGCATGACACCACGAAGAGGTACCAGGAAGGGTAAATCCTCGGCTTTGCAAGCCATGTCATAGCGACGTAACACCGCACAGAAGCGCAAGGCTTCATGCTGAGTAGTTTGGCACTACAAAGAGGATTGTGACCTCATGCTACAGTAGTATGACACTACGATGAGGTACCCAGGTGGGGTAAAGCCTCGGCGTTGAGCCATGTCATAGCGGCGTAGCACCGCAAAGGAGCGCAATGCTTCATGCCATGACTCTTTATAAAGAACTCACCTATAATGTATGGAAAGAGAAATAGGCCGTCTCTTGAGGGTAAATTTGTAGACGCCCAAAATACATACATTGAAATCCAGGCTGGCACAAGGCCTTTAATGTGCAGCCAAAAGCACAGATAACTACATTATGTGAGTGGAAAAAATTACAACTGTGGTACAGAATTCAAGGCGTAGTCCATTCTTGTATCATACTGTTGTTCAACCCATGCGGGAAGATTCAAGTCGTCAGCGACATCTATCCTAATGCATAATGGACAGTTATTATGTGGAACGCTTAACTCATATATATAGAGATATGTGGGGGATTGTTGGTGTTTTATTCTATGAGTTGTGTGTTCACAACACTCTATTGTTAAAAGATAGTCCCACATCGGAAAATCACACCAATATGTATCTCTATATATTACTTATGAAGGAATAGAGAGATGCACATGGGTTGGGGCCCAATAGAGGGTGCCATGTGGGAGGATTTTACATAGAGGTGAGAATAAGAAACCAACTTTTGGCCAAATGAAAATAGATTTAAATCTATTGGAGCTAAGCCCCGAAGGGGCTTAGCGACTCGGACTCGGACTCGGACTCGGGCTCGGACTCGGGCTCGGACTCGGGCTTGGGCTTGGGCTAATGGGCTTTTGAGGCTTATTGTGGCTTTTTGATGGCACTTTGCACTTAGCATGACAGCTCGTCGCAAGGCGCATTGTGCGCTTTAGTTGCGCTCGTGCGCGAGCCTCTGCGCGGCCCTGGGTCGTACGGGTCGAGCGGGTCGAGTGGGCCGTTCAAATTATGTAACGTCCGTGGGTCTTGTGGGCTCAGATCCGGAAATGGCTCAGATCCAGAAAATCCGGATCTGGCATTAATCCAGGGCGTGCGTTCAGAATTTGAAAAGTCCACCTCGTGCCTATAATATCAGTAGCATCTCCTCTCTCCAGGGTTACAGAAAATAATCAGAGAATTTCCAGAGAGAGAGAAGTGTTGCTGCTATTCCGAGGAGTCGTCGACATTTTTGGCCAGCGTTCTAAAGTTCTCTTCGAACTTGCTGGTTCCAGGAGGCTTGTCCGTAAGGCGGATATAGCTTTGAGCGCCGGTGATCTTTCACCCCAGCAGGCTTTCTTCTTCCTCTGTTGCCTTCGAGAATACCGTCGCTTCTCTTTAGAAGTTATACGGTTCTGTTGCCTTCGAGAAATATTACGAAATAATCTTTTTAGATTCTCGTAATACAACATCACCTTCTTTAGGGTGTTGTTGCTGGAAACATTGTCTTTACAATAGTTTCTGAAATCGTGTTTTTCCATCGATTGTTCGCCAAGGGACTAACAGAACCAAATTCTCTCGTATGTCAACCATGCACAGAAGACATAAGAATAACATCAGTATCAGTAGCATGATCTTGGAGAATAATGAAGTTTCTTATGATCACGAGGACATAGCCAATACACTTCTGAATCATTTCAAGTCGATATTCCAAGCTGTCAATCCGAGTCAGGTTCCTCAAAAAATCCTGAATGATCCCAACAAAATTTCATCACAATGCTGCATGCTATTCCGACCACTGATGAGATTTTTCACATCGTAAAAGAGGTGAGTCCATCAAAAGCCCCAGGCCCAGATGGTTTTCCATCATTATTCTATCAGCAATTCGGGGACGAGGTAATCAAGCTTATACAACAATTCTTTCATAGCAATATCGCGCCTCTTATCCTCAGTTACTCCTACATTGTTCTCATACCGAAGAAACTCAATCCAACATGTCCACTGGACTTCCGACCTATATCTCTTTGCAATGTTATCTATAAAACCGTTACCAAAATTCTTGTCAACAGGATCCGTCCTATCCTTGATAGACTTATATCACCCACCCAGAATGCCTTTGTCCCTGGGAGACAGATATGTGATAATACTATTATAAATCGCACAGGAATTGATTCATACAATATCCCAATCCAAACCTTCCAATAGTGCCTTTGCACTCAAGGTAGACATGTCCAAAGCATATGATAGGTAGGCTACGTTGGGAAGTTATAAGCCAAGCTATTAGAGGATTTGGATTGTCTGGAAAAACTCGTTACCGTATAATGAGATGTATCACTACTGTTTCATTCTCCATTTTGGTAAATGGTCAGGGAATCCGCCAAGGTTGTCCATTGTCCAAAATATCATGCAAATCAAAGACATTTTGTTCTCCTTTGAACTTTGGTCAGGCCAATAGGTTAACTTCGAAAAATCTTTCATTTACTTCCCTGGAAATCTAGATATCTACATGAAACAGCTATATCTTGACATTCTTCATGTCAAATCGATGGAAATTAAAGACAGATATCTAGGACACCACCTTCTTCTCCCCAAAAACTAGATTCTCTACCTTTTCAAATTTAATTGCTTCTAGTCAATCGAATCTTCGAGGATGGAAAGAAACTGCCTATCACAAGCGAGAAGAAATACTTGTTAGAAATTTTATTGTGTCCTGTCGATTCATGAGATGAAGAACATAAATTAAATTGCGGAAGCGTACCTGAATCCATTGCTAGACTTGATGGATCTTGAAGGAAACGTCTCTTTATTGGGTTCGATCTTCCAACTTGCTACGACCCTTAATGACAAAAAAAAATCTGAATCCTTTGTCCCTCTCTTTCTGTTGATGGGGATGCAGAAGAGAAAAAGAGAAAACCTCTCTTTTGGTGGCCGTATAAGTTAGGGACCATAACCCTAATGAACACATATATTTATATGTTTTTGACATTTCTAATTTGGCCCCTCATCAAATTAGAATTATCTTCGGTATCTACACATTAATTTCATGACAATTATACCCTTAAGCCAATTTTCAAATAGACCACTTTAATTTGGCTTAATTATTTAGATAGCCTAAACACAATTAATTTTACATGTGTGGCCCCTTAATTATTGAATAATTCCAGCAATCTCCCACTAGGTCACATATGTAACCTTATAATTGTGTTAACCTTAGTGAGCTCATAAATTGCTATCTTAATCCTTAGGGTATATCCGGACAATCTCGTCCATTAACCATATCGACATAGGATCAAAGCGGCCTTCGTCACATATAGCGTAACTAAACCATCAATGGTCACATAGCGTAACTAAACCATCAATGGTCACTTTGGCGACATCTTGTTTCAATGGGTCTATTTAGAATATTAGACGACTATTGCTAGTCACAAAAGGCACCAAAAATATTTTTTTTGAATGTTGACTAAATTTTACAAAACCGAATTATGTCCAAAACTTTATGTACATGCATAATTAAAATATTACAACTCAAAAAAAAGATAATTATAAGCATGTGAATCTCTTTACATGATTAAAACAAATATTCTTAATTTGACTAAACTGAGCATTGTCAACATAATAAAATTTACGTAATATTTTACTGAAGATATGGACCAATAAATTGCTTCAAATAACCCATAAAGATTATATTAAAATAATCTGCTGAAGATATGTACGTCAATAGATTATATCAAATATATGACTTAGAACATAAATTTATTGGAAATTAAATTTATGCCAAACATAAAATTGTCTATATTTGATTCCAATTTGTCCTCCAATGATCAACTTAGATTGAAAAATACTCTAAATTGAGTAACACCAAATATCTATCAGCATGAGTAATTGGAATCTAACCGATATTCCATATTATCACATGTCCAGCAATAAGCATATTCATGCACATTTAATATAATGAAAAATTTCTACGGTCATTATCACATACGTCCATATCTAATATTTAAGCATGAACTGAAAAATCATTACTGTACATAAATTATGAATTCTATCAAGATTTTTTTAATATGGCGAACAAATCAACGAAAGATTGACAGCAAATCAATGTACTTGTAAGCAATGGAGAACCATGTATGCAAAAAAATAAAATAAATAAATTATGATCTGCAATCATGTTGGAACAGTTGTTTATGTACGGAAACAACTCAGAAGTAGAAGACAAGATCCCAATAGTTGTTCTCTTTATTTAGCCATCTAGTACAGCACTAAGAAAATATATAAATTATATTCCACCATAAATTATAACCCACCATGTGTAGTACTGCCAACAATTTTGATCAAACAACACAAACATAAGTGCCATCCTAGTCCATTAATTATGGATGTATCATTTGGATACATGTCCAGCATGATCTGGCCGGAACAAAATTTTATTCGTGTATCAAGAAATCAGTTATTGAGAAACTGTAGATCTAATATTCGTGTATCATAAATATTATTTTATGAACCATTGGAACCCTAAATTAAAATTAGAATGAAGGATCTATGATTTCTGAACAATAACAAAAAATTGATTCTGAAACTTCAACCTCATAAATCAAACATGAAGGCTCTGATACCACTTGTTAGAAATTTTATTGTGTCTTGTCGATTCATGAGATGAAGAACATAAATTAAATTGCGGAAGCGTACCTGAATCCATTGCTAAACTTGATGGATCTTGAAGCGAACGTCTCTTTAGTGGGTTCGATCTTCCAACTTGCTACGATCCTTAATGACAAAGAAAAATCCGAATCCTTTGTCCCTCTCTTTCTGTTGATGGGGATGCAGAAGAGAAAAAGAGAAAATCTCTCTTTTGGTGGCCATATAAGTTGGGGACCAGAACCCTAATGAACACATACATTTATATGTTTTTGACATTTCTAATTTGGCCCCTCATCAAATTAGAATTATCTCCGGTATCTACACATTAATTCCATGACAATTATACCCTTAAGCCAATTTCCAAATAAACCACTTTAATTTGGCTTAATTATTTAGATAGCCTAAACACAATTAATTTTACATGTGTGGCCCCTTAATTATTGAATAATTCCAACAATACTCTCATCAAATCAACCTTATCTTCAATGAAACCTATTACATGTCATCCTATCTCCTACCTAAACATGTTACTAAAAAAAACTCTCCATTATTCAGAATTATTTCTGGTGGGGAGTAATGGTTAACAGAGGAAAGCTGCATTTCAGAAATTGGAGGTTATTCGCTAAACCAAAATCTCAAGGTGGGTTGGGAATCAGAGATCCAGAGACTGTTAACCAAGCACTTATTACAAAATTGGCCTGGGGGTGCCTTACTACTCTAAATGTAGAATGGATGAGAGACTTTTATCAAGCAAATATCTCAAAAATGACAACTTTTGGACAGCAAGAATTTACACATTCATCATCCAACATCTGTGCTGGAATCCTAAGGTGCAGAGATTTTCTAATCAATAATGTCCTTTGGCTGGTTGGAGATGGAACACAAATTGATATCTGGGACGATCCCTGGGTGTTCTCAATACCTAACTTCAAAGGGTGCTCGGGAACGAGTACTCAGAGTGTATGAACTGTTAACCAATCCAAGAGAAGCTAAAACGAACAACTCGTATTTTCCTTATTCTCGAATGATGAAGCTGCATCCATTATTCAAATTTCCCTGCTTCCCAGCTACAATCAGGATTAACTAATATGGATCCACACAAAGGATATGAACTTGAATGCTAAATCTGTCTACAGATCATCTATACCAACGACCTGCGTTCAACTTCAACAACAACCATCTGTGCAAAACTTTATTCAATGCCTTATATCTGGAGATGATCAAGACACTACTACAAAGAGTCTGTACCTCCTTTGGTCCATTTGGAAGGCTAGAAATGCTTCTCTCTTTCGCCTAGGCGAACTTCCAAAATGTGGCCTCCATTCATAATGTAAAAAAAATAAAAACAAAAGTAAATTAGAAAAAATGTCGTCACCAAAAATAGAACTAAGGACCTCATATACCAAGTGTAACATAGTAACCACTACACCAACATCATAATTATTTTGTATGAAGTGAGGCCCATGAAACATGCTATGTCTATTTTAGATACAAAAATATTAATATATTTAGGGTGTGTTTGATTGCAAGGTGGAAAATACGTGGAAAAGAAATTAATTCCATGAAATTATTTTCCTAGAAAAAAAATTCTAATTTCCATGGAAAACTTAATTTGGGTGTTTGATTGTCATTATTTTCCATGAAAAATAGTTATTTTCCATGGAAAATGATATTTTCCTATGGGTTGGACAAGTTTTATTTTTCACCATTTTAGAAGAAAATATGGAAATGATAGTTTCTTGGAAAATAATTACATGGAAAATATAAGCTATCAAACACTACAATTGGTGGAAATGTGATGGAAATATTTTCCATGGAAAAAAAAAACCCAATCAAACACAGCCGTATATTCAAACTGAATTTTTTGGGCCCTTCAGATCTATTGGCCCTGGAAGATCGTCCTTGCGCCCTCGGCCAGGGCCGGCCCTATGATGAACTAAACAAATAATATGCCAACTTTCTGAAACTTTGTTGTTCATAATTATTTTTTCCATGTGTTAGGAATCCTTTTTAGACTATGTTTTACAGTTTAATCTACACAAAACTCTTATAGGTAGCTGACATTTTTTTTTAGGTAAAAAGTTCCACTGAATTGCTCCAAATAGATATTCAAGGGAGAATCAACCAAATGCCTTAGAGAGACCAATGCTACATAGGTCTGGCACTAAGAGAGAATAAGGATTCTAATTGGAGATTCCTCAGTTTTGTCATGTCGAGATTGTTACCGTTGGACGGTGGACAACCGCTTGCTGAAAAGTTCTTGTTAAGGTTGGAGTTTTACGATTTCAATTTTCTATGCATTTATGTATCTCTTTCTTGAGAAGTTTCTAAGGGATCATCTCTTCGATCAAAGGAGACAAAGTAGATTATATTCAATTTTTTAATATTTAAGAGATCAATATTTGTCTGGGTGGCTATAACCATCACATATTGCGTGCGATCTTTCTTGGTTCTCGAAAGCAGTTTCGTGGTTCGTATTGTGTAGATTTCGGTGGTCGATGATCGACGCTCCAATATTCACCGTACGCGTCTTTGAATCCCGACACCAAGCGTATGGATGGAGTTGAAATGATCTGGTAAAATGTTGATGAATATTGCAGAGTTCATACTTTGGAAACAAGGCACATATTCATACTCCAAATGAAACACTTTTAACAATGAGAAAAAAGGCATACATAGTAGTCAAGAAATTTATTCAAAAGATCAAACTTGATCATTATTAACATATATATACAATAACTGCATGAGTACATTTACATTTATCCGCAAGAATCATAATATGAATGAATGAATAAACGAATTAATTAGATTGTGAGTATGTATGTATACACTGCTCTTGAGTCCTTGACCTACGAACATAAACTTGTTTAGTATCTATCAATATTTTTGAACACCATTGGTGGCAGCTTGTTCGTTCCTTTGCCTTCTTTCCGCAGAAAGAATCCTTGCAAAGCGAGTGAGGGCTTCTTCGTTAGTTCCTGCTCCGTCGACCGGCTCGCACGAGCCCGTGTCTAGGTTCATCCTCGAAACAGGCTTCTTCAGGAGGTCCTTTCCAATCTGAACCAGATCGAGTAGGTTCTTTTTGGTCGAGATGTCGACCGATGATGTGCTCCCCGTTAGGGTTTCATCCTACATATTTTGACAAAGTTACATATGAGCAGTTAGTCAAACTATACATGGATGTGGTATCAGAATCACGGTGATTTTAGACAAAATATGACATAACAACTATAGCAGTATATGTATGTCTTATAGCGATATACCTGTATACGAAGATAGTTCTTCTCACAGTGGAGAGCTTGGAAGAGTACGGACGCGTGAATGTCGACCATGTCGGCGCTCCCCTGCGTAAATATGTTGACCAAAGGCGTCGTGCCCTTATTGTATAACCACCCAAGGACACCCCACTTGGAGGAGTCTTGCACGCTGAACCTCTCTTCCGCCTTCGCAGAACCCGTCCCTAGGGAAAGTACGAGGAACTTGCCATAATCCATCGGCTTGACCGGAAAGAAGTCTTGGTTCTCTGTGAAGATCTCTTTCGTGACCGAGTTCATCGCCACTAGAGTCTGCTTGTAATTTATCACGTAGACGAAAATTAAAAATTGAAAGTTTAACATATGCATGATCAGCGACTGAATAATAAACGAAAAATATGTTAAATTGATAAATTTTTACCGGATTATTTGCTGTGACGCCACCATCGACAAGGTTGAAGCTTCTTTTGTTCCCTTCGAAATCTTTAGTCTCGAAGTAGTGGCCAGGGAGATAGGTTGGCGCGGCAGAGGTACTGATGCAAACGTCTGATAGAAGGGCATCCTTTGATGGCACCGACTTCGCCTGTGATTTCAAGGAAGAATGAGTCTAATTAGAATAAATTGTTCGCGGGCCGATTTTTTTAGCATGCTTCTGAGTATATGCAAGTTGTGTGGAAAAAGACTATTTTTCTCTCTTGACAAAACTACTATACCTCGAGAGTGGAGAAGATGGTTGGTTGAAGAAGCTTGATGTCGAATGTCGGTATTACTATATTTGTTAGTGTCTGGTGCAGCCTTGTGTCGCCTAGCAGTTGCTGGATCTTCGAGTGCAGATACTTGCCGTTGTACTTGGGTCCTACGACTGCCCGTAGCATGCTCAATAATCCACACCTACAAGAAAAACTCAATTTGTTAGTCATAAGAAGCAAGGACACTCCAAAATTTTGTGTTGTGTCATGTGAAACTCTCGAAAAACAATAATAGCTTCACTCTCACGTTTGAGGAAAGATGCTAGGGCTGTTCTCCAGATAGAACTCGTTGATCTCTTTGGCTGCGAACAGTGGGCGGTTGTCTCTGCCGGGAGCCGTGAGCATCGCGGTCACGAGGCCGCCGGTGCTCGTCCCGGCAACGACGTCGAAGTAGTCTGCAAGTCTTGCATCCACTCCGTCGAGTTCCTATAATAATTTGAAACATGCATATTTATAACAAAAGTTAAATAACTATATATATATATATATATATATATATATATATATATATATATATATATATATATATATGCTAACTAAACTGAGTTTAAGAACTTTGGATCAAGGGATCATGTATGTATGTACTTGGAGCTTGGATTCAAGAAAGGCGAGGATCGTTCCGGGGATGATGCCTCTAATACCGCCTCCGTCGATACTTAGAATCGTGACAAGTTTCTTCGAAGGGGAGGCGGGGTTCGAGATCTTGCCATTGGTGAACGTCATTGCCAACTTATATGGAATGGAAGTAGAGCTTTTATGAGACTTGGAGATTTTGTTGGTTCATTAGAATGGAGGGGATCCTTATTATATATAGATGTTTGGTTGAAAGCAGCTCTTCCATGAACGTAGGTGAAGATTATTCTTCATTTTCCTCTAAAATTAAATATAGTATCACAAAAAAAATGTTGTAAAAACCGGACCGGACCGGCGGTTGGACCGGGTCCGACCGGTTTATACCAAAAAATCGGTCCAGTTCGATTAAAACCGAATCTTTTAAAGAACCGTCGGTTTTTTGTGAAAACCGGATTCAACAGGTGAACCGGCCGAATCGGTTTACAATTGAACCGACCAATTTTGGTTTTATTTTTAAAGAAAAAAATTTAAAAAAAAATTATCATGTAAAATTTGGATAATTTAATTCTTGGTTTGGTTTTTATCGACCTTATAGTTGTAAGATTAAACCAAACCAACATACTTATGACCAAACCAAACTAAGCCAATAAGTAAATATGGATATCTTACCTATTTGAACTATACTAAACCAAGTCTATTTGAACCCCGACTGAACTCCGGTTGAACTCCGGTTCGACCTATACCAAAAAATTTCGGTTCGATCATCGGTCCGCTTTTTAAAACATTGCACAAAAATTAAAAACGTGTTTATGACAAAGCCAAAACTCTTTTACTTTTTGTTTTCCTTTCTATTCCTTGGTTATATCATACATGACCAAGTCTTATTGTGGACCAATTTTAGGACTGGTCAGACATTTACAATCCTAAGCGTGTTTAATAAAGAAATAAGAAGTATATTATTTTTAAATCATGCAGTTGTATTAATTTATACTATTTGATGATGTGAGAGTGTTTGTGAAGGAGCTTGTTTTGGACCGAGATCAAGCTTATTCATGAATTCAATGCATCTGTGATCTACCTATGCATATCAAGTTGCATCCTGCACTATAGTTCACATATTCCACACGCAAAATGGTGCAGAATTCCTTTTCTTTGGTTGGCTTTTTCCGAGCAAATAAGAAAGTAGAGAACCTATATCTATATGTTGATTATTTCTGGTCAGGAACATCAAAAGAAAGCAAGCTTAGTAAATCCTTGAGATATATATCATATAATTGTCTTTGTGATGTCAAGTTAGCATAGTCCTACATTTGGGTCAGAATAGTCCTACAATTCGGATCCCTTCAATTGGGTGTGCTGATTTGTCATTCCTCCATGTTCAAAGAAGAAATCATTTCTGTGTCAATCCTTGCACATCAAGAAATTAATGGAATCTCAACTAGACAGAGCAATTCATAAAAGAAAGAGACGTATATAAATCGCTCATATATTCTTCTGAATTATATATACGGAATTTAAAAAACCGGTAAGAGAAATACAACATCAAACATCAAATGTTTTTTATTGGAAATATTCCTTTAAAGAATCATTTGAGAACCTCTATAGTAAATGAAAAATACACAACTGTAATCAATAAAGTATTGCAAAGTTCACTAATGACCTTACCTCAAGTAGCTAATGTTGAGGCATAAGATCCGAGTGGGCGATGTTTGAAGCCCGCGAGTGGACATGTGGGTGGAAAGGAGCCACCTAATCGTGGTCGGCTGGTGGACGGAGAAGGACCATGTTGTTGGTTTTGGCCTTTGCACTAGAAATAATAGTCCCACATTGTCTAGGCCAAATGAGTGGTATCTCCATATATAGCTTTGCTTGTATGAGAGAGAAGCACATGAGGTATGGAGAGGCACATGGGTGTGCCATGTGGAGGTATTTTTCTAGTAGAAAAAAAGGCTAACTCAATAAATGAAGCATTAATATTTTTTGTTGATCTTGGAATTTATTCCTTTCGAGTTAAGCCCCGTAGCGACTCGGACTCGGACTCATTAGGCGTAATGTGGCATTTTGTTGGCGCACTTTGCACTTAGCACGTCAGCATCGTCGCTAGGCGCATAGTGCGCTCGTCAGCATCGTCGCTACGTGCTTAAGTTGCGCTCGTTGTGCGCAAGTGTGCGCGGACACAATTGGCGCGTGCTATGCGCCAATTGGCGCAGTCGTGTTTGTGCACGATTTGAACGGTTACATAACGTTCTGGGATATTTTTTTCACGTCCAAAAATTTTCGTATATCGGACGGTTACTGCGCGCGCCTATATATGTTTCTCTCCTTTATCTCTCTCTCTCTCTCTCTCTCTCTCTCAGTACACAGTTCATAATTTTCTTACAAAAATTTTCCAGAGTTAAGAGCAGAGAAGAGAGAAACAAAACGAGTACGCGCCATCCGAGGAGTCAGTAGAGCAGAGTATTCCGAAGTTCTTCCTCGAACTTGATGGTTCTTGGAAGCTGATCGTGTGGGACGAATCTAGCTTTGAGCACCGGTGATCATTCACCCCAGCAGACTGTTTTCTCATTCTTTCTATTTCATCTTCTGTTCATCTACTTGCAACTCGTTCCAAACGAGTACAATTATGATCTAATCAAAAACTGTTAGTGGAATTTCATCGCTGCTACTACGAAACCTTTTGTGCCTTCTTTGAAGTGTTACAATTGATTTCGTTTCTCAGAATCCTCCGGGGTCTCTGTCGTGCACCTTCCTCGAAATGTTGCATAAATCAGTTTTTCATCAAAAAATCATGCCCCGGGACTAACAATCCCAAAGCTAGATTCTATAAGATGGAAAACTCTCGTGCTGCTCTCATCAATTCCAACTTTAACAAGTTAGAGAAATTCGATGGAGAGCACTACCAAATCTGGAAGAGGAAGATTAGCCTTAATCTTCAACTTGCGGAAGTTGACCGCGTGCTAACTGAGGAAGAATCAAATGTTTCAAAAACTGGGTCTGCAGTCGCAACTACTGCTGCTACTAAAAATCAGAGCAAATGGAGAAGGAAAAATAGCCTCTGTAAGCTTCTAATCCTTAATGCTATGGAAGACTCCCTAGCAGAATCTTACTCTAAGAAGACTATTGCCAAAGAGATATGGGAGTCTCTGAAGAAATTGTATAAAGATGACAAGAATAGGAGCAAGATATTTATCGTTGAAAAATATTACAAGTGGCACTTTGAAGACGAAAAGACGATGCTGCCTCAGGTGAAGGAATTCCTGAAGCTGCGTCAGAAGTTGGAAGATGAGGGGATGTCCCTTAACGACAAGTTTGTTGTTGGTGTCATACCCCGCTTCCACAGGAGCAATCGTCCTCGCTAAGACGTGATGCCGCGTGAGCCTATGTAAACCCCCAAGTTTTTCAAGGATTTTATTTATATAAAAAAATATATTTTTTTGGATTACTTTGTTACTTATAAATATAGTCTTAGTCATGCTTAAATTTTGTTATGCACACTGACTAGACAATATGGCACGACCAGTGCAGCCATGTGCCTTAATTAGCATATTAGCAATATGTGCCACTAGATTTATTTTATTTGAATGTCTAGTTGTTTACATTTATTGAATCATATTATGGCTATCTTTGTCCATTTATTTATTATTTTTAGGATTTGAAATTTTTGCTTTATAATATAATAATAGTAGTAGTTACTCACCCAAGCTTAATAGACCCTGTTATTATTATTATTATTATTATTATTATTATTATTATTATTATTATTGTGGTTGTTGTTGTTTATATTGTTATTAATGATATTAATAATATTATTAATTATTATTATTGTAAATAAATTATTTTAAATGAGGCTATCTATACTAAATAAATATAAACCTATTTTTTACTTTCGAAGGTTCTAAATATTTCTTGTTATTATTCTATCTTTAAAATATTTTTGAGTATTTTATTATTATTAGAATTATTACTTTTAATGTATGTATCATATATATAGGGTTTAATTACATGAATTATATTGATGAAAATATATATTGATTTCTTTTATAAATAAATTCTTGTTTTAAATAATTGTAAGGAATATATAATATTCCATATATAAAATTTTGATATTTTGAGATTTGAGAATTTAGAAATTTTTTATAAAATTACTTGGATTTTCGAGTGTATTATAATATATATATAAATGGTTTTATATGAAAAAAAAAGAGGAAAAAAGGCCCATATGAAGCACTGTTCATATACTCATCTTCCCAAACCTGAGCGTTCCTCTCCTTTCTATAAGCGTACAAGAACACCACAAGAGAAGATTTGATCGATTCAAATCTTTGCCAAATCCTCCTCCAAATCGTTCATAAATTCAAACCTAGAAGCCCTCCACCGGATTGGAGTATAACCCATCTACAATTTAGATTAAAACCCAAGTAAATCTAGGATTTAAATCCCATGCATAGTGCTCAGCCGCGGGGTAGTTTTCCAACGAAATTCATTCTCAAATTCTCACCTCAAACCAAACTCTCGACATAAGAGCCACCCTGACATCTTCGTGCGTGCCCTTCATTGCATGCACACTGCCGCAAGTTGTCAGAGCGCCGCCGCACTCCACAACCCGACGGAAAAACAGGGGACCCTGTTTCAAACCTGATAGTCCAGGTACCTAACTTCAAACCAGTTTCCTACCTCCATGTTTAGCATAATCTTGATTCTTAAAATCCTTTGCAAACCCTACATGACCCTCTCGAAATCCCCACAACTAGTTTTGAGGATAGCCGATCCATCGATCCTAAAAATTGATGCAAAATTCCCGAAAAAACTGTTCAAATCTGAAACAGAGAATCAATCCAACCACTCATGTTTGAAGATTGATTCTGATCAATCCCGTAGGAATTTTTGGAAACTTTTTGAACAATATTTTAGACCACATGTAGCACTTCGAATCCCTTCTTTTAGTTTAGTGTTTCACTTCTTGTATGTAAAGAATTTCGAACCTAAAGTTTGTGAAAAACAGTTAATTTTGAAAAATTTAATCGATGCGGTGTGCCTCCTGACAAACGGGGCGACGTGGTCGCACATTATACGCATCGAAAGGCGCGTATGAATGTTGCCGACGTGTGGAAACTAACGGAACTCGATTTTGTTGCATATGCGCGACGAAATAAGTGTGTATCCTTAAGATACCCATGCATCGACACTTTGCAAACTAGCCCATAACTTTGTGCACGTTCGTCGTATCGAGACAAAACTTACGCCAACAGGACCGTGTCGTTTTTCTGGTCCTGTGTGCCAAGTTTGGTCCGAATTGGAGATGGTCGACCGGAACGCCTTCTTGGCGGGCCCGCCACCCGATCCAACGGGTGAAATTGTGCACGGCCCGCCGAAATCCAACTTTGGACATACGGTTGGGTTCGCCTCCTCAAATAGGATCCGTAGACATGTAGTTTGATGACTTTAGAGACTATAGATACTGGCAAGTATTTCGGTGCAAAACGGGTCCAACGACGGACATCGTTTTGACCCGAAATTATGATTTTGCCCCTGTTCCAGAATAGAACTTTTGGAAATGTGTTTCCTAGATATATCTTTTATACCAAACACGTTCGTGATGTTTGTTTCAGCATCCGGAGCTCTTGGTAGATTTTGACTTTCGTGCTGACGATTCTGACTGTTGGATTTTGCTACGTCTCGCACCACCCTCAGGCAAGATACCTTGCCATTTGCTGTTTAATTACTTTAGCTCATATTTTATGCATTTACTTATTATTTACTTTTTGCAAAATAAACTGTGATACGTGGCATAACTTGATAGAATCTTACTGTTCAGTTCTATTTTCTACTATGTATTATTTTCTTACACATTGAACTTAGATTTAAGGGACCACCATTTGTGTGTTGCATACGTAGGCCTTGACACATTTGTGCCACGTTGTTGCGAGTCGCATATAGAACTCAAAAAAGCGTGACTGGCTGGCCACCAGTACGTATTGTCACGCTCCTCTCCCGTAGGAGCGATCGTCCTCGCTAAGGCGTGATGCCGTACGAGCCTAGATTGAGCTCGTGCAAGACAGTTTCATAACGGCCGATTACAGCCGCTGCGACAGGGTCGTCGCACAGAAGTCCCAAGCAGAAACACTGAACATGCAGCAAAATTTAGAAACAAAACACAAGTTATTCAAAGTGCTTTTTATTGATATTGAACAATAAGATTTACAATGGGGCGCAAGGCCATGATTACAAGTCTCTCAAGCTTACTTTTTTCTCATTTTATAAGTCACTCTGCTCTCTCTTATCTCTTGATACAATGCTTGAGCCAGCGGAAGCTTCGGAAGACAATGTCTATACATTATGTCCCGTATAAGTCTTGTCTCCACGTGGCCGCACGCTTCGAATCGCCAAGGAACTCCGTACCTCGACGCATCCAAGCGAGCTCCGCGCCACGAGCTTCTATCTGTGCCTGCACATAAAAACTATGTGGGTGTCAGTACTCAACCGTACTAGTGGAGTGAGCTCCTCGTCCACCCATACAAAATCGACACATTTATTTACTTTGTGCAGTTTAATCCCTTTTTGATTGTCTTTCTAGTCTTGTCTTAGGATCAATTTTAGGACCAGGACGTCTTGGTCTATACTTGGCAATGCAACGACAGGGTCGTGCTATATTCTATTCGCGACTTCAATATATTCGAGGCAGTGCCTCATCGAGTAGAAACTTATGCAACTCGACCGTGCAAGACTTCCACTTGTTCTATGTGCCTCTAGGCCATTCCCGTGCCAACGACGTCAAGGGGGACGACTCATGCTGGTCGTGCCAATACACTTGCTTGTGCCTTAGAATCGAGGCTGTGCCTCCCAAGTATCAACCAGACTTAATCAACTTGCGTTACGGCCCTTCCTAACTTAAGTCGAGACGATGCCACATTCATGCCGAAGCATATGTCCTTGCTATAGCCAACTCATAGGCTCTAGAATGGTATTGCAACCGTGCACACCTAATGTCACGCCCCGCTCCCGTGGGAGCGATCGTCCTCGCTAAGGCGTGATGCCGCACGAGCCTAGATTGCGCTCGTACAAGACGGGTTCCATAACGGCCGATTTACAGCGGCTGCGACGGGGTCATCGCACAGAAGTCCCAAGCAGAGACATTGAACACGCAGCGGAAATTTAGAACAAACACAAGTTATTCAAAGAAGCTCTTTTATTGATATTGAAACAACGGTTACATTGGGGGCACAAGGCCAAGATTACAAACACTCAAATACACTCGTCTCACATTACAAATCGCTCAGCTCTCTCTCATCTCTCGATACATATTTGTCGATCCAGCGGAAGCTTCGGAAGGCGATGTCCATACATTATGTCCCGTATAAGTCTTCGAATCCATGCGGCCGCACGCTTCGAATCGCCAAGGAACTCCGTACCTCGACGCATCCAAGCGAGCTCCGTGCCACGAGCTTCTACCTGTGCCTGCACATAGAAACTGTGTGGGTGTCAGTACTCAACTGTACTGGTGGAGTGAGCTCATCGCCCACCCATACAAAACCGACACGTTTATTTTACTTTGTGTAATACAAGCCCCTTTACGATTGTCTTTCTAGTCTCGTCTTAGGATCGATTTTTTTTTGGACCGACGCTCGGCCTATTTAGTGTCTTTAGACCATCTCCATGCCTTGCACTAATAACGTACCCATACTTTGCCTCTAGACCTTTCTCGTGCTTGCATTGTCAACGTACCGACTCATACTTGTCTTTCGTACCATACTCTTGGACGTAATGACTAGGTCGTGTCAAATACTTTTCTACCCTCAAACATCGAGGCCGTGCCTCGCAGCGTAACCTGACTTATCCAAACTCACCTTACGGCCCTTCTCGACTAAACGCGCAACGACTAACCAAACTTGTGGAACCGGTGTTGAGAACTCAAGTACGATGCCATATCTCATGACGAAGCACATGTCTTCACGTATAGCCGAATCGTAGGCTTTATAATACTTTGGGTGCAACCGAGCACACATTTCACCATTCAATGCATACCGTGCTAACACTTCCTTTGTTATGACCGACACCGTGCATGCAGATTCGCCGCTTAGCACGCCAATTATCTATATAAAAGGCTACTGGCATGACAAGCCATCGCGGACATAGCTCGGATAGGCGGCGGGTCCTTCAGCGCAGGTAGCGAGCCCCGTTGAAAGCCCCCGACTACCCACGCAATAAAAGCATGCGCTGCTATAACGTCTACCTCCTAGGACGACTGGGCCCGGTGCCCCGGCGTATAACCAGTCTAGGCAGAAATCCTTGTCGACAAGGTGTCCAATGACCACGCACCTACGAGACATCTAGACTCACGTAAATGCATGGCCTACTTGTTGGTACGACCGGAACTATACTTAGCAACTCGTGCTCTGAATCACACTTGGCATAACGTGCCTCGGGACTGCGAGACTCCCAACCGAGGGACCGTCTCGAACTTCTTAACGTGGATAGGAACGCGAGACTCCCAACCGAGGGACCGCCTCGAACACTTAACGTGGATAGGAACGCGAGACTCCCAACCGAGGGACCGCCTCGAATACTTAACGTGGATAGGAACGCGAGACTCCCAACCGAGGGACCGCCTCGAACACTTAAAGTGGATAGAAACGCGAGACTCCCAACCGAGGGACCGCCTTGAAACACCTTAACGTGGATGGGACGCGAGGCTCCCAACCAAGGGATCAATCTCGGCGACAATAAGTCGCGTGGACTTTTCTTTGTTCGTGGCAAGCTTTTTCACTAAACCGACCGTAACTTGTGCCTTAGACAGACCTGGTTGTCTAGGCGACGCTAACGCTCAAGTCATATACTTTACACGACGAGCCTTGTTCTCAAGGGACTACGCGACTTGACAACCGCAGCTAGAGCGGGACAGTGCTAGAAATGGCTTGATAGCCCAGCACAACTCTTGTCTAACTTATTCGGGCAACGACTCGACGAGCAAGGGCTACGCCGAGCTACGCATCGAGGGAACATGCTATGCACGGGGTCAACTTGAACAACCAAGTTTGTGCCTAGACTTAAAGCCAACAAGCCGTGCAAGACGACTTAACTTACGGGACGTGCGAAGGCTATGCCAAGCCTTGCAGGACGTGCGGAGGCTATGCCAAGCCTTGCGGGACAGGACCGTGCATACTTTATCAAGCATTCATGCGGGCGACGCCTATGACCTAGGCTAATTCAAGTGTTGGGACAAAACGACGGGACCGTACATGCTTTTTGAGCATTCACGCAGGCGACGCCTAAGGCTTAGGCTACTTTGAGTGTCGGGGCAACTTAGCAACTTGAGCCAACTTTCTTCTCCCAAGCCACGGGAACGAAGGATCGAGTGTCATTTGAAAGCACGCTGAGCCGACTTCTATGTTGACCGTGGGACCATTTTCCATGTTCTAAGACATTCCGACCCGACGGGATTATTCCCTTAGCTATGTTGGTGCGTAGCTTTTAGATTAGCCTACCAGTGCAAGTTGAAAACATACGCATTATTAAGTGAAGGCTAAGATGAGGCAAGTTCACCGAAACTACCCCACCTGTGCGAGGAGTCGCCTCGGACGAGCAAGCCTTCGAGCAGCCGTTGCAAGCCTAAGTTCCAACGCCGTCGGCGTTTCAATTCCTCCGATTGACTTTGTGGGACGGGGCACTACAACATACACCACTCAGAACAAGTCTCGTCCTCGAGACTTTCCTGGAGGCAAGCCATCCAACCATTTCTATGGCCAAGACTTAATCGTACACACTCCGCCTACGCGTTTCTTCGGTTTCGAGCCACGCTCGTGCTATCGCTAACTTAGTCATAAGACACACCAACCGATCAACCAACATTCGAACTCGTCTCAATTCAATTATCGCGTTACCGTCAACATTTCTTCGAAACTTACGATTTCAAAATCCACAACACTTTCCCGTTCCTCAAGTCTCTCTTGATTCAACGTATCACTTAGTTGGATCGTGTACATATTCTAGGCGTCCCCAAAATACATACATTTCAGCCAAGCCTCGTGATAGAGAATCCGCCATCACCACTCGAGTCGGATCGTGCACATATTCGGGCATCCCTGATATACGCGCATGTCAGCCGAGATTCACGAGTGGTGCCTCCGTAACTCCTATCGCTTCGCGCTCGAACGTTTGCCTAACCGCTAGGCTATGTCTTTTCGTCAGTACTGGAATTATAGTTCCCAAACAACGATATCAACACTGACCCCATCCTAAGGTCAAACCAAATCGTTGGTACGGGGTTTTCTACCCAAGCTCGCATCACTCCGATTTCTAAACATCGAGCATCGATTTCCTACACACATCCCAATGTTCGTTGTATGGGTCCGAGTCGTTTAGTAAAACCATAATTCACATTTCATACTTCCAAAATCATCTATTCCAATTCACGTAACCGATCACAAGGTCGTCTGACTTAACAGTATGCCACGCTCCGATCTCACGCGAGTCCGATCATCCACGGTGGGCACGAATCACCATGCACGCTCCCGCGAGATAATCATTCTCATCGGGACGTAACTCTTGTTTGTGTCTAGACTAGTTCATTTTCGATGTGCGGATTGGACCTACTCAATCCTCAAGTTTATTCAATCATCAATCGCAAGTCCTAACTTCCTCGAATTTGACTTCGCATCAAACCAACAAGTCAGGACAATCAAAGTTGTCGCATCCTGATTTTCTGAGTTCGATTATTCCCGCGACATGAATCACCATGTCAGCGCTCACGCGGAATGATCGTCCCAAAATCCGATGCAACGCATATGCGAGGCTAGAGTTGCGCTCATGTAAGACAAGACCGTCGACGTTGTGGTTATCAACGCAACCATCAGAATACGATTTCTTTCACCCAACATTCATCTCAATCAAGATCCTAAGTATAGCATCCAATTGGAACGATAACACTTGCACGATCGTCATTCGCCGTGTCAGATTACCCCCGAGTTATCGTATATCGTCTTTGATACGCCTCAATATCATCGACGATATACGTAACCTGACGATCTTCGTTTGTAACGAATTCTGAGTCGTACGAATGATGCTATCATCCGACTAGATAATCTCCTCGACATTCAATTTCAAGTTCGATCATTATCCCTTGAATCGTTTACAAGATCAATTTATTCAAATCCGAAATCACGTATCGTTCATCCGTCTATCTTAAGTCATCGACTACGTATTTCCTCAATTCGCATCATTCCATGCAACTCAAACCATCGAGCAATATCGATTTCAATCCTCAGAGTCGTTTGCGTAACTTCAAATTTCAATTTTTCATGCACGCTATCTACCCGCCATGCTAACTTTTCGTATACGATCCGTATCGATTTCCTTCAGTCCGATTTCACCTACTCAATCGTTTTCGCATTTCATACTCGTGAAATCCTCAATCTTTCGCTCGAATGATTTCCAAAATGGACCATACACCACTCGGGATTCGAGTCATCCAATCTAGTCCAATTCACGTTGGCGTTATTCGCTAAGACATGTTTCGAATTCGTTCGACGAATCCCTAGCGTAATCGTTCACGTCGCATCGACGCACTAAGTCGTTCGCACTATTCCTCAAAATCCAAAACAATCTTCCGTGTACGCCTAAGCGTTAGTCGGATAACGTTCCTATCGATATACACTCCAAGTGTATCTCCGTTCCCGACCAAGCGGTACTTAATATCGGTTGCGACTCGTTTGCACCAAAAGGTCGAGGTGCGCGATACGCGGACTAAGTTGTGCCGCATAACCATCCCATATGGACTATACTCCAAGTTTTCACGCTCACTTGCTAATGTAGGACTCGTTAGGCACACACACGACTTGCTAACTTTTGCACGCATTTTCTATCAACTCAAGGTCGGTACCGTTCGGCCCAAAGGCCTACCAATGTATCCGGCAATGGCCTACAGATGCGTTCGATGGAACGCTTGTACGAGCTTTTGAAATTATTAGACTTATTGTATGGACATGCCGAGGGACGTTTGAGAGAGAAAGCGCACCAACGATAACGACTTTGCGGAAGCAACATTCAGAGTTAAAGAATTCAATCGATAAACCAAGGACGTAAAGCCGTGCTCTGATACCATTATGTCACGCCCCGCTCCCGTGGGAGCGATCGTCCTCGCTAAGGCGTGATGCCGCACGAGCCTAGATTGCGCTCGTGCAAGGCGGGTTCCATAACGGCCGATTTACAGCGGCTGCGACGGGGTCGTCATACAGAAGTCCCAAGCAGAGACATTGAACACGCAGCGGAAATTTAGAACAAACACAAGTTATTCAAAGAAGCTCTTTCATTGATATTGAAACAACAGTTACATTGGGGGCACAAGGCCAAGATTACAATCACTCAAATACACTCGTCTCACATTATAAATTGCTCAGCTCTCTCTCATCTCTCGATACATATTTGTCGATCCAGCGGAAGCTTCAGAAGGCGATGTCCATACATTATGTCCCGTATAAGTCTTCGAATCCATGCGGCCGCACGCTTCGAATTACCAAGGAACTCCGTACCTCGACGCATCCAAGCGAGCTCCGCGCCACGAGCTTCTACCTGTGCCTGCACATAGAAACTGTGTGGGTGTCAGTACTCAACTGTACTGGTGGAGTGAGCTCCTCGCCCACCCATACAAAACTGACACGTTTATTTTACTTTGTGCAATACAAGCCCCTTTACGATTGTCTTTCTAGTCTTACCTTAGGATCGATTTTTTTTTGGACCGACGCTCGGCCTATTTAGTGTCTTTAGACCATCTCCGTGCCTTGCACTAATAACGTACCCATACTTTGCCTCTAGACCTTTCTCGTGCTTGCATTGTCAACGTACCGACTCATACTTGTCTTTCGTACCATACTCTTGGACGTAACGACTAGGTCGTGTCAAATACTTTCCCATCCTCAAACATCGAGGCTGTGCCTCGCAGCGTAACCTGACTTATCCAAACTCACCTTACGGCCCTTCTCGACTTAACGCGCAACGACTAACCAAACTTGTGGAATCGATGTTGAGAACTCAAGTACGACGCCATATCTCGTGACGAAGTATGTGTCTTCACGTATAGCCGAATCGTAGGCTTTATAATACTTTGGGTGCAACCGAGCACGCATTTCACCATTCAATGCAAATCGTGCTTACACTTCCTTTGTTATGATCGACACCGTGCATGCGAATTCGCCGCTTAGCACGCCAATTATCTATATGAAAGGCCACTGGCATGACAAGCCATCGCGGACATAGCTCGGATAGGCGACGGGTCCTTCAGCGCAGGTAGCGAGCCCCGTTGAAAGCCCCCGACTACCCATGCAGTAAAAGCATGCGCTGCTATAACGTCTACCTCCTAGGACGACTGGGCCCGGTGCCCCGGCGTATAACCAGTCTAGGCAGAACTCCTTGTCGACAAGGTGTCCAATGACCACGCACCTACGAGACATCTAGACTCACGTAAATGCATGGCCTACTTGTTGGTACAACCAGAACTATACTTAGCAACTCGTGCTCTGAATCACACTTGGCATAACGTGCCTCGGGACCGCGAGACTCCCAACCGAGGGACCGCCTCGAACACTTAACGTGGATAGGAACACGAGACTCCCAACCGAGGGACCGACTCGAATACTTAACGTGGATAGGAACGCGAGACTCCCAACCGAGGGATCGTCTCGAACACTTAACGTGGATAGGAACGCGAGACTCCCAACCGAAGGACCGCCTCGGAACACCTTAACGTGGATGGGACGCGAGGCTCCCAACCGAGGGATCAATCTCGACGACAACAAGTCGCATGGACTTTCCTTTGTTCGTGGCAAGCTTTTTCACTAAACCGACCGTAACTCGTGCCTTAGACAGACCTGGTTCTCTAGGCGACGCTAACGCTCAAGTCATATACTTTACACGACGAGCCTTGTTCTCAAGGGACTACGCGACTTGACAACCGCAGCTAGAGCGGGACAGTGCTAGAAATGGCTTGATAGCCCAGCACAACTCTTGTCTAACTTATTCGGGCAACGACTCGACGAGCAAGGGCTACGCCGAGCTACGCATCGAGGTAACATGATATGCACGGGGTCGACTTGAACAACCAAGTTCATGCCTAGACTTAAAGCCAACAAGCCGTACAAGATGACTTAACTTGCGGGACGTGCGAAGGCTATGCCAAGCCTTGCGGAACGTGCGGAGGCTATGCCAAGCCTTGCGGGACAGGACCGTGCGTGCTTTATCAAGCATTCGTGCGGGAGACGCCTATGACCTAGGCTAATTCAAGTGTTGGGACAAAACGACGGGACCGTGCATGCTTTTCGAGCATTCACGCAAGCGACGCCTAAGGCTTAGGCTACTTTGAGTGTCGGGGCAACTTAGCAACTTGAGCCAACTTTCTTCTCCCAAGCCACGGGAACGAAGGATCGAGTGTCATTTGAAAGCACGCTGAGCCGACTTCTATGTTGACCGTGGGACCATTTTCCATGTTCTAAGACATTCCGACCCGACGGGATTATTCCCTTAGCTATGTTGGTGCGTAGCTTTTAGATTAGCCTACCAGTGCAAGTTGAAAACATACGCATTATTAAGTGAAGGCTAAGATGAGGCAAGTTCACCGAAACTACCCCACCTGTGCGAGGAGTCGCCTCGGACGAGCAAGCCTTCGAGCAGCCGTTGCAAGGCTAAGTTCCAACGCCGTCGGCGTTTCGATTCCTCCGATTGACTTTGCGGGACGGGGCACTACAACATACACCACTCAGAACAAGTCTCGTCCTCGAGACTTTCCTGGAGGCAAGCCATCCAACTATTTCTATGGCCAAGACTTAATCGTACACACTCCGCCTATGCGTTTCTTCGGTTTCGAGCCACGCTTGTGCTATCGCTAACTTAGTCATAAGACACACCAACCGATCAACCAACATTCGAACTGGTCTCAATTCAATTATCGCGTTACCGTCAACATTTCTTTGAAACTTACGATTTCAAAATCCACAACACTTTCCCGTTCCTCAAGTCTCACTTGATTCAACGTATCACTTAGTTGGATCGTGTACATATTTTAGGCGTCCCCAAAATACATACATTTTAGCCAAGCTTCGTGATAGAGAATCCGCCATCACCACTCGAGTCGGATCGTGCACATATTCGGGCATCCCTGATATACGCGCATGTCAGCCGAGATTCACGAGTGGTGCCTCCGTAACTCCTATCGCTTCGTGCTCGAACGTTTGCCTAACCGCTAGGCTATGTCTTTTCGTCAGTACTGGAATCATAGTTCCCAAACAACGATATCAACACTGACCCCATCCTAAGGTCAAACCAAATCGTTGGTACGGGGTTTTCTACCCAAGCTCGCATCACTCCGATTTCTAAACATCGAGCATCGATTTTCTACACACATCCCAATGTTCGTCGCATGGGTCCGAGTCGTTTAGTAAAACCATAATTCACATTTCATACTTCCAAAATCATCTATTCCAATTCACGTAACCGATCACAAGGTCGTCTGACTTAACAGTATGCTACGCTCCGATCTCACGCGAGTCCGATCATCCACGGTGGGCACGAATCACCATGCACGCTCCTGCGAGATAATCATTCTCATCGGGACGTAACTCTTGTTTGTGTCTAGACTAGTTCATTTTCGATGTGCGGATTGGACCTACTCAATCCTCAAGTTTATTCAATTATCAATCGCAAGTCCTAACTTCCTCGAATTTGACTTCGCATCAAACCAACAAGTCAGGACAATCAAAGTTGCCGCGTCCTGATTTTCTGAGTTCGATTATTCCCGCGACATGAATCACCATGTCAGTGCTCACGCGGAATGATCGTCCCAAAATTCGACGCAACGCATGTGTGAGGCTAGAGTTGCGCTCACGCAAGACAAGACCGTCGACGTTGTGGTTATCAACGCAACCATCAGAATACGATTTCTTTCACCTGACATTCGTCTCAATCAAGATCCTAAGTATAGCATCCAATTGGAACGATAACACTTGCACGATCGACATTCACCGTGTCAGATTACCCCCGAGTTATCGTATATCGTCTTTGATACGCCTCAATATCATCGACGAAATACGTAACCTGACGATCTTCGTTTGTAACGAATTCTGAGTCGTACGAATGATGCTATCGTCCGACTAGATAATCTCCTCGACATTCAATTTCAAGTTCGATCATTATCCCTTGAATCGTTTACAAGATCAATTCATTTAAATCCGAAATCATGTATCGTTCATCCGTCTATCTTAAGTCATCGACTATGTATTTCCTCAATTTGCATCATTCCATGCAACTTAAACCATCGAGCAACATCGATTTCAATCCTCAGAGTCGTTTGCGTAACTTCAAATTTCAACTTTTCATGCACGCTATCTACCCGCCGTGCTAACTTTTCGTATACGATCCGTATCGATTTCCTTCAGTCCGATTTTACCTACTCAATCATTTTCGCATTTCATACTCGTGCAATCCTCAATCTTTCGCTCGAATGATTTCCAAAACGGACCATACACCACTCGGGATTCGAGTCATCCAATCTAGTCCAAATCACGTTGGCGTTATTCGCTAAGACATGTTTCGAATTCGTTCGACGAATCCCTAGCGTAATCGTTCACGTCGTATCGACGCACTAAGTCGTTCGCACTATTCCTCAAAATCCAAAATAATCTTCCGTGTACGCCTAAGCGTTAGTCTGATAACGTTCCTATCGATATACACTCCAAGTGTATCTCCGTTCCCGACCAAGCGGTACTTAATATCGGTTGCGACTCGTTTGCACCAAAAGGTCGAGGTGCACGATACGCGGACTAAGTTGTGCCGCATAACCATCCCGTATGGACTATACTCCAAGTTTTCACGCTCACTTGCTAATGTAGGACTCGTTAGGCACGCACACGACTTGCTAACTTTTGCACACATTTTCTATCAACTCAAGGTCGGCACCGTTCGGCCCAAAGGCCTAACAACGTATCCGGCAATGGCCTACCGATGCGTTCGATGGAATGCTTGTACGAGCTTTTGAAATTATTAGACTTATTGTATGGACATGCCGAGGGACGTTTGAGAGAGAAAGCGCATCAACGATAACGACTTTGCGGAAGCAACATTCAGAGTTAAAGAATTCAATCGATAATCCAAGGACGTAAAGCCGTGCTCTGATACCATTATGTCACGCCCCGCTCCCGTGGGAGCGATCGTCCTCGCTAAGGCGTGATGCCGCACGAGCCTAGATTGCGCTCGTGCAAGGCGGGTTCCATAACGGCCGATTTACAGCGGCTGCGACGGGGTCGTCATACAGAAGTCCCAAGCAGAGACATTGAACACGCAGCGGAAATTTAGAACAAACACAAATTATTCAAAGAAGCTCTTTTATTGATATTGAAACAATAGTTACATTGGGGGCACAAGGCCAAGATTACAATCACTCAAATACACTCGTCTCACATTATAAATCGCTCAGCTCTCTCTCATCTTGTAAGTCCCCTGAATTTCCCGAATTATTCTTCGAATTTTCTAATGAATTATTTTCAATAATTCATTTCTATATAATTAATTTCGAATTGATTAATTTTGATTTAATGCTCTTTACCGTGACTTGGAATTCTAGAGCATCAGGGATGCCAGTCTCTGGAAACTTCCTTCTTGGAGTTTGTAGTAGACGAGATTATCTTCATATTGATATTTCGTATCCCACTCGAACTTGTTCCCTTGTGCTCCATTTGATTCGCGCAACTTCGGGTCAATTTAGACCAATTTATTATTTACCGTAAATTGTGATTTAACTTCCAACTTAATTTTCGGGCCCGACATCGGTCCAATCCAGTCGACCCAATATGTGGCCCTGGCCTGTTTTGAGCCTACTATGCACGTGCCACTTGCGCGCCATCGAATTGATTTTTCTTGTGCTCCAATTTCGTTCATGATTTTAAATAGTTTAAAATTATTATTTTAATTAAATCTTGGCTTCGACTTTGTCCAAACTTGGTCCAATGTCCGACCCAGTTTGGCGTGGACCCTGCCATGACTGGCCATACATCCCACTGATATTTTTCTATTTTTCTCCTACTCAAAAATATCTCTTTTTATGTATAAATATCTAATCCTCTCATTGTATATATATACACATATAATATATACATACATATATATATATATAACTCCCTTTTTCTCTCTCTTCCTAAAATAACTCCCACACACACCCCCTCTCCCCATGTCAGCCGAACACCCCATCTCTCTCTCTACTCTCACTTTCTCTCTCCCCCTCATTAATATCTACTTCTCTCTATTCTTTATATAATATATACACATATATTATATATATATATATATATATATATATATATATATATATATATATATATATATATATATATATATCTCTCTCTCTCTCACCCATCACACTCAACACTCCCCCCCTTGCTGTACGAGCAGTCCCCTCTCTCTCTACTTTTCTTTCTCTCTCTTCCCCACATAATATCTCTCATTCACTCTCTCTCTCCTCCTTTATATTAAGACACACACACACACAAATTTCTTCTCTCTCTTTCTCTCAACACCACCACCACCATGCCGAGCCCATGGCCGACCACCCCATGGCTGGGCCGAGCTCCTCCCCGAGCTTCTCCTTCCTCTCCATCTTCCTCCTCCCTCTTCTCCATTCTCCTCCTTCTTCGACTTCATCATCTCCATCATCGCCATCACTACTAAACAACACCACCGCACGGCCACCACCCCGGCCGTTGTGCCCGGCCATGCGAGCCCCCCACGCGACCAGCAGCCGCAGCAGTAGCTGCAAATGCAGCAGTGGCAGCAACAGCGACGCCACGTGCGTGCGCGCGGGCCGCCGTCGTGCGCCGCCGCGCCGCCGCACGGCGCTGCCGCCACCGTGGCTGGCCTCCGACCCCCTGGGCGCACCCTGGCGCACTACCCCGTGGCGGCCACCGTCCACCAGGGCGCGCCGCCTAGGCGTTTCGAGCATTTTCCACGTAATTCCGTCGTGACGCGCTCGGAAACGAAGCTGAAATTGTGTTTGGTCGCCCCAACTTCACACGTATTTTTTGGGAGATTCGACCGTTGGATCGGCAATTTCTTCGCTCCGTCTCAATCTCGGTATATCCATCTTCACTCCTGTCAATTTTCGTCCGTTAATTTCGTCGTTTGATACCTCAAAACCGGCCACCAAGTTGACATTTTAATTGAACTGTTTTTGGACAGTTTTGCGACGCCAACTTCGCGGGTTCGTATCTTCGTCGTCGCAGCTCCGTTTTGCGCACCACTAGTTCCGATGCACAGCTGGTATAACCCTCTTCCTGCCCCCTTTAGATTTCATTTCAGTTTGAGCTTGTTAGGTCGGTCAAATTCGACGCCAAAGTTGGCCGTTCGAATTCTTAGTGTTGCACTTGTAAAATTCTATTTTTGAACCCAGGACTCCGGATTCAATTTCTGACACCACCAGTAGACTCGTGGCGTCATTCTGGCATGTTTTCATATAAAGTTTGCTTGATTTGGAGAACGTGGGCCCTGGCACGCATTTCGGTGCAAAGCGGGTCCCACTTTCTGGGTCAACGGGTCATTTTGAGTTCGGCTCATCGAAATCCAACTCCGGATATACCGTTGAGTTCGTATCGTCATTCTGGACTCGTTGACATATAATTTGCTAGGTTTTAGTAGACATTGGTTCCGGCACGCATTTCGGTGCAAGTCGGATACCAATATCCGGGTCAACGTATCATTTTGAGTTCGGCTCATCGGAATCCAATTCTGGATATACCGTTGAGTTCGTATCGTCATTCTGGACTCGTTGACATATAATTTGCTGAGTTTTGAGGACATTAGCTCCGACACGCTTTTCCGTACAAATCGGTTTCCAATGTCCTGGTCAACGGACCAATTTGAGATCGGGTCAACGGAACCCAATTCTGGATATACCGTTGGGTTCCTATTGTCATTCTGGATTCGTGGACATATAATTTGTTAGGTTTTGTGCACTTTTATTTCGGCATATTTTTTGGTGCAAAGTGTGTCCAACGGCGAACATCATTTTGGCCCGAAATTACCGTTTTGCCCTTGTATCCAAATTGGACTTTTGGACAGGCTATCCTAGCTGATTTGACCATTCTGGACACGTTGGTGATGTTAGTTTCATCATCCGACAACATCTGTAGGTTTTCACCCTATTATTATAATCCTTCTCCTTTTATGGTATTTTGAGTTCCGTCGATTCCGGTGATTGCACAATCACTGAAATTGAATGAGTTGACCCTGTAGATGTTTATAGAGACTAGCCTTGACCCTGTCTGACCATGGTTGACTGCTTTGACTAAACGTCGAAGTAGAGTCAACATTTGACCTAGGTTAGACTAGTTTTGACCTAGAGTTGACCATAGTTGACCAGTTGACCAAAAGTCAACTGTAAGTCAACCATTGACCCAGTTTGACCTAGTTTGACTTGGTTTGACTTATTGTGGCCTAGTTTGACTTAGTGGACTGAGTCTGACCTAGATCGCGTAGCTTATACTATAGAATCAAGCCTAACACTGTTGAACCCTAATTAGTTTATATATATCTTATCTTTAGGTCTGTGGCATCACTCTGAGCATCGACCCCATTTGACAGCTCAGGACCGCAGGCGAGTATATTCACTGATAGTTTTTTATTGTCTTGATATCTACTATATCCGATTCAGTTGTAGTGTCTTACTTGATTTCCGACACGACAGTTCACGGACTAGTATACGTCGGATCCTGGCATGAGGTATTATTCCTGGACTTTCTTGGTATATGGGTATGAGATATTTTTGTGTTTCCTGTACTTGTATAGACATGGACTTGGGAGTGGGCTGATCACCTACTTTTGAATCCTGTGTCATGACGTGCCATGTCCGGATCCGTGATACTATTCGGGGGATAGAGGGGAATTATTAGGGGTTATGTGATCAAAGCCTCCGTGATGATATTTCCGTGTTTTGCTGGCACCACCCTCACCTCACGTAGGGTGTAGCAGATACCCCCTTCCGGTTATCCAGGTTGGCCGGCATGACCCTCTTCGGAGGCCCTCGTCAGAGGTTCCGTGTGATTGTCGAGCCAAGTGGATAACCGTTCCCTTGTTTTCCCAGCCGATCACATTTCGCTCTAATAATTCAAATCACATTTTACTTTTATTGTCATATCTTACATTCCAGTTCACCTTTACTTACTGTACTTTCACCATATTATGACTCATTTCTCATATACTCTACCTGTCTTTTATACTGTACCATGATGATGGGACTAGGTTCTGTCCGGAAGAAGGGTTACAACCCCGATCCTTATTTGGTTTAAGGGTTGTAACTCGGCTTTTGAATGGTTCCCAAGTCGCCTATATCTTTGTCTTGTATTTCATTATACTGTCTCTTATAGTATTTGTCAATTCATATGGAACTGCTGTTAGTGTTTGTACTTGCTCATTTTCCTGACAGGATACCGTTGATAATATTTTAGGAGTTGTTATACCATTAGTGGGCTTCATGATGTTGCTAGCTGAGGTGGATCTCACTATTCTTCTATGTGAGTTGCCTGGTAGTTATCCTTAGTTTGTCTTGTTTTTCTTCTTTATTTCCTGTCTTATGATTTCTTCTAGTAGTTTCTAGTTGTTCTTGTGCTTTAGTTATCTTTCTTGTCTTATCATCCCTAGCTGTTGTGATGTGACTAGAGTATATTTATAGTTATAGGCCTTCTAGATGTAGTGTATATTTATTGGGTACTAGACAGCATTCTAACGCCGATACTGCGGCGTAGGCTGGGCGTCGTCTACGTATTCGTACCCGTATATCCGGGTGCGGGTCGTGACACATCTCTCGATACATATTTGTCGATCCAGCGGAAGCTTCGGAAGGCGATGTCCATACATTATGTCCCGTATAAGTCTTCGAATCCATACGGCCGCACGCTTCGAATCGCCAAGGAACTCCGTACCTCGACGCATCCAAGCGAGCTCCACGCCACGAGCTTCTACCTGTGCCTGCACATAGAAACTGTGTGGGTGTCAGTACTCAACTGTACTGGTGGAGTGAGCTCCTCGCCCACCCATACAAAACCGACACGTTTATTTTACTTTGTGCAATACAAGCCCCTTTACGATTGTCTTTCTAGTCTTGCCTTAGGATCGATTTTTTTTTGGACCGACGCTCGGCCTATTTAGTGTCTTTAGACCATCTCCGTGCCTTGCACTAATAACGTACCCATACTTTGCCTCTAGACCTTTCTCGTGCTTGTATTGTCAACGTACCGACTCATACTTGTCTTTCGTACCAAACTCTTGGACGTAACGACTAGGTCGTGTCAAATACTTTTCCACCCTCAAACATCGAGGCCGTGCCTCGCAGCGTAACCTGACTTATCCAAACTCACCTTACGGCCCTTCTCGACTTAACGCGCAACGATTAACCAAACTTGTGAAACCGGTGTTGAGAACTCAAGTACGACGCCATATCTCGTGACGAAGCACGTGTCTTCACGTATAGCCGAATCGTAGGCTTTATAATACTTTGGGTACAAGCGAGCACACATTTTACCATTCAATGCATATCCTGCTTACACTTTCTTTGTTATGACCGACACCGTGCATGCGGATTCGCCGCTTAGCACGCCAATTATCTATATGAAAGGCCACTGGCATGACAAGCCATCGCGGACATAGCTCGGATAGGCGGCGGGTCCTTTAGCGCAGGTAGCGAGCCCCGTTGAAAGCCTCCGACTACCCACGCAATAAAAGCATGCGCTGCTATAACGTCTACCTCCTAGGACGACTGGGCCCGGTGCCCCGGCGTATAACCAGTCTAGGCAGAAATCCTTGTCGACAAGGTGTCCAATGACCACGCACCTAAGAGACATCTAGACTCACGTAAATGCATGGCCTACTTGTTGGTACGACCAGAACTATACTTAGCAACTCGTGCTCTGAATCACACTTGGCATAATGTGCCTCAGGACCGCGAGACTCCCAACCGAGGGATCGCCTCGAACACTTAACGTGGATAGGAACGCGAGACTCCCAACCGAGGGACCGCCTCGAAAACTTAACGTGGATAGGAACGCGAGACTCCCAACCGAGGGACCGCCTCGAACACTTAACGTGGATAGGAACGCGAGACTCCCAACCGAGGGACCGCCTCGAAACACCTTAACGTGGATGGGATACGAGGCTCCCAACCGAGGGATCAATCTCGGCGACAACAAGTCGCATGGACTTTCCTTTGTTCGTGGCAAGCTTTTTCACTAAACCGACCGTAACTCGTGCCTTAGACAGACCTGGTTCTCTAGGCGACGCTAACGCTCAAGTCATATACTTTACACGACGAGCCTTGTTCTCAAGGAACTACGCGACTTGACAACCGCAGCTAGAGCGGGACAGTGCTAGAAATGGCTTGATAGCCCAGCACAACTCTTGTCTAACTTATTCGGGCAACGACTCGACGAGCAAGGGCTACGCCGAGCTACGCATCGAGGAAACATGCTATGCACGGGGTCGACTTGAACAACCAAGTTCATGCCTAGACTTAAAGCCAACAAGCCGTACAAGATGATTTAACTTGCGGGACGTGCGAAGGCTATGCCAAGCCTTGCGGGACGTGCGGAGGCTAAGCCAAGCCTTGCGGGACAGGACCGTGCGTGCTTTATCAAGCATTCGTGCGGGCGACGCCTATGACCTAGGCTAATTCAAGTGTTGGGACAAAACGACGGGACCGTGCATGCTTTTCGAGCATTCACGCAAGCGACGCCTAAGGCTTAGGCTACTTTGAGTGTCGGGGCAACTTAGCAACTTGAGCCAACTTTCTTCTCCCAAGCCACGAGAACGAAGGATCGAGTGTCATTTGAAAGCACGCTGAGCCGACTTCTATGTTGACCGTGGGACCATTTTCCATGTTCTAAGACATTCCGACCCGACGGGATTATTCCCTTAGCTATGTTGGTACGTAGCTTTTAGATTAGCCTACCAGTGCAAGTTGAAAACATACGCATTATTAAGTGAAGGCTAAGATGAGGCAAGTTCACCGAAACTATCCCACCTGTGCGAGGAGTCGTCTCGGACGAGCAAGCCTTCGAGCCGCCGTTGTAAGGCTAAGTTCCAACGCCGTCGGCGTTTCGATTCCTTCGATTGACTTTGCGGGACGGGGCACTACACCTAACTCATGCCGACTCAAGGTTAGTGCTTGCGATAAGCGTAACTTGTTAACCCAACTCGTAACCTGCTAGTACTCGACGCAATCCAAAGGCATACACCTGGTTAACCGCTCTTACCGACAGATCTATATGAGTGGTCATTAGCAATGTCAAGCTATCCTAGATTTTTTGCATACGGTGACCATTCGCATGGCGAGGTACGAGCTTCCACCGAATGACCCGTAGCCTATATTGTAACGGTTCACTTCAATCGAGTCGTACCGTCGATGAAGGCCGTACAATATCTGTAATTCCTCCTAGGCCGACACGAACCCGGCTCCCCGAGATCGCTTAAGGAATTTCGCCCTTGCACGCAAGTTGTCTAATGACCATGCAAGACTCAACTCGATCTATCAAGTCCTTCCTTAATCATGACCATGCTTTCCATCTTTCTATCGAGACTCCCAAGTAGCGGGACCGATCTCGCGTGCTTGCTTATCGAGGCTTATCGAGACTCCCAAGTAGCGGGACCACTCTCGTAAACAAGACTTATCGAGACTTAGCGAGACTCCCAAGTAGCGGAACCGATCTCGTGTGCTTTCTTATCGAGACTTAGCGAGACTCCCAAGTAGCGGGACCGATCTCGTGCGCTTTATTATCGGGACTTAGCGAGACTCCCAAGTAGCGGGACCGATCTCGGCGACAACCAGTCGCATGGACTTCCTTTGTTCGTGGCATGCTTTTCACTAAACCAACAGTGGCTCGTGCCTTAGACAGACCTTATTATCTAAGCGACACTATCGCTCAAGTTATATACTTTATATGACGAGCCTTGTTCTCGAGGGACAACGCGACTTGACAACCGCAGATAGAGCGAAACAGTGCTAGAAATGTCTTAGATCGACCGGCATAACTTTGCCTAACTTAATTGTGCAACGACTTGACGAGCAAAGGCTACGTCGAACTTTGCATCGAGAGAACGTGTTGTGCACGCGTTCGACTTGAACAACCAAGTTCTTGGGTGCCTAGACTTAAGCCACAAGCCGTGCAATACGACTTAACCCACTAGACATACGAAGGCTATGCCAAGCCTTGGACGACGGGACCATGCATGCTTTATCAAGCATTCGTGCGGGCGACGCCTATGACTTAGGCTAATTCGATCGTCGTGGCAACTTAGCAACTTAGGCCAACTTCCTTCTCCCAAGCCACGGGACGAAGGACCGAGTGCCATTTTGAAAGCACACTGAGCAGACTTCTAAACAGGCCGTGGGAACCTTTTTCCATGTTCTAACACATTTTGACCCGTCGGGATTATTTTCTTAGCTATGTGGATGCGTCTCTTTTATTATCAAGCCTAACTTGTGCAAGTTGAAAACATGCGAGTTATTATGTGAAGGCTAAGATGAGGCAAGTTCACCGAAACTACCCCACCTGAGTGAGGAGTTGCCTCGACCAAGCGAGTCTTCGAGCAGCCGTTGCAAGGCTAAGTTTGAATGCCGTCGGCGTTTCGATTCCTCCGATTGACTAAGCAGGATGGGGCACTACATCATACACCACTCAGAAAAAGTTTTATCCTCGAAACTAACTGAGTACTTACTTATGGACCACTTTGATCCAAGGACTCTCGTACGCACTCCGCCTACGCATTTCTTCGATTCCAAGCCACGCTCATACTATTATCAATCTTTTCTTTAACACGATTTCAAATCTTCGACACTTTTCCATTCCTCAAGTCTCATTTGAATTCAACGTATCACTTATTGGATCGTGCACGCATTCTAGGCGTCCCCAAAATACATGCATTTCAGCCAAGCCGTATGATAGAGAATTCGTCATTCTCACTCGAGTCGCATCGTGCACATATTCAGGCATCCCTGAAATATATGCATGTCAGCCGAATCTCGTGAGGGGAATCATATATTCTTGATTCACTCTATCCATCCATACCAATCCTCAAGATCAATCTTTCGAATGCTAACTCTTGAAACAGGGCGTCTCGCCTAACCGCTAGGCCATTTCTCAAGGCTAAAGTCAATGTCAGGATTGGAATCATAGTTCCCCAACAATAATGCCAACACTGACCCCAATCCTAGGGTCAAACCAAAGTAAAAAATATGGGATTTTCTACCCAAGCTCGTATCACTCAGATTTCTAAACATCGAGCATGATCACCTAATTCGCATCAAGGTATTCGTTGCGCAGATTCGAATCCGTTCAAATCACCAATTATAACCAATTCGTATATTCGATCACGAGGTCGTCTAGCACAATAATTTGTTACGTCCCAATCTCATGCAAGTTCGATTATCTATGTTGGACATGAATCACCATGCCACATTCTCGCAGGATAATCGTCCTCATTGGAACGTAACTCTTGCTTGAGTCTAGACTAATTCATTCGCGATACACGGATTAGACCTACTTAATCCTCAAGTTCAATTGTCAAGCATACTGAGTCACTCTCGAGTCCACCTTCACATCAAACCACAAGTCAAAGCAATCAAATTGACACGCCAAGCAAGTTCGATCACCCCCCGCTGTATGAATCACCATACCAGCGCTCACGCGAAGTGATCGCCCTAATCGGTGTGACGCATGTGCGAGGCTGGAGTTGTACTCGCATAAGACAAGAACGTCAACGATGTGGTTATCGTCGAAGCAATCCAAACATATCATTTTCTTATCCAAGCCAAGATCTCACTTCGATAGTCTGACCGTCATTCGTTCAACTAGAAAATTCTCGAGCCAAGTCTATCCTTTCCTCGATACATTTCAACATCTCGCGTATAGCATCCATCAGAACAATAATATTTTATACGATAATCATTCCTTGAATCAGAGTACCCTCGAGTTATCGAACATCGATCTTTGATACGCCTCAATACCATCGATGACGTACGTAACCTGACGATCTTCCGTAACAACAAATTCTGAGTCGTACAACTGATGCTATTGTCCGAATCGGATATACCACAATTTCATTCGACCAATCTGAAATCATAAGTGCGATCCTCTAGGTTTCCTCGATCAAGATATTCACTTTTATTCATCGTTTTGAATCGTTTTCTAACTAGCGTTGTCCATTCACAAGTTGTCCGAACGACATCTCGTTCGGGACATTTGAAGTCACGACCAACTAAGCGTGACACGTTCTAAGGCTTTGTGCGATCGCATCGCCTCGTCGACATACTCGTTTTCACCTTTAATCCTCAATTTTTGCTCGAATGATTTCCAAGACAAATCATACACCACTCAGGATTCGAGTCATCCGATCTAGTACACAATCACGTTTGTATTATTCGTTAAAACATCTTTCAGATTCGTTCGATGAATCTCTAGCGCAATCTCTCACGTCCTCCGGACGTACTAAGTCGTTCACACTATTTCTCAAAATCTAAATCAATCTTCCGTATACGCCTAATCGTTGGTTCGATAGAGTTTCTATTGATATACACTCTAAGTGTATCTCCGTTCCCGACCGAGCGGTACTCAATATCGCTCGTAATTCGTTTGCACCATAAAGTCTAGGTGCGCGACACGCGGCACAACTTAGCCAAAAGGCTGTGTGCATAGCTATCCCATACGGACTATACTCTAATTTTGCACGCTTATTTGCTAATATCGACGTAGGATTATTTAGGCACGCACGCGACTTGCTAACTTTAGCATGTGTTTTATATTAATTTAAGTTTGACACCTTCGACACAAAGGCCACCGCCTACCGATGCGTTCGATTGAACACTTGTACGAGCTTTTGAAAATATTTAGACTTATTGTATGGACATGCTGTGGGACATTTGAGAGAGAGCACACACTTCTTTTTTCATGAACGAGCTTTCAAACTGAGAAATTCAACTTGAAGTCCAAGGATGTAAAGTCGTGTTCTGATACCATTATGTCACGCTGCTCTCCCGTAGGAGCGATCATCCTCGCTAAGGCATGATGCCGTACGAGCCTAGATTGCGCTCGTACAAGGCAGTTTTATAACGGTCGATTACAGCGGCTGCGACGGGGTCATCGCACAGAAGTCCCAAGCAAAAATATTGAGCATGCAGTGGAATTTAGAAACAAAATACAAATTATTCAAAAGTGCTCTTTATTAATATTGAACAATAAGATTTATAATGGGGTGCAAGGCCATGATTACAAGTCTCTCAAGCTCACATTTCTCTTATTTTATAAGTCACTCTGCTCTCTCTCATGTTTCGATACAATGCTTGAGCCAGCGGAAGTTTTGGAAGGCAATGTCCATACATTATGTCCCGTATAAGTCTTGTCTCCACGCGGCCGCATGCTTCGAATCGCCAAGGAACTCCGTGCCTCGACGCATCTAAGCGAGCTTCGTGCCACGAGCTTCTACCTGTGCCTGCACATAAAAACTGTGTGGGTGTCAGTACTCAACTGTACTAGTAGAGTGAACTCCTCGCCCACCCATACAAAACTGACACATTTATTTACTTTGTGCAGTTTAATCCCTTTTTGATTTTATTTCTAGTCTTACCTTAGGATCAATTTTAGGACCAGGACGTCTTGGCCTATACTTGGCAACACAACGACAGGGTCGTGCTACATTCTATTTACGACTTCAATATATTTGAGGCAGTGCCTTGCCGAGTAGAAACTTGTGCAACTCGACCGTGCAAGACTTCCACTTGTTCTATGTGCCTCTAGGCCATTCCCGTGCCAACGACGTCAAGGGGGACGACTCGTGCTGGTCGTGCCAATACACTTGCTTATGCCTTAGAATCGAGGTCGTGCCTTCCAAGTATCAACCAAACTTAATCAACTTGCCTTACGGCCCTTCCTGACTTAACTCGAGACGATGCCACATTCATGCCGAAGCACATGTCCTTGCTATAGATAACTCATAGGCTCTAGAATGGTGTTGCAACCGTGCACACCTAACTTGTGTCGACTCAAGGTTAGTGCTTGCGACAAGCGTAACTTGTTAACCCAACTCGTAACCTGCTAGTATTTGACACAATCCAAAGGCATACACGCGGATAGCCGCTCTTGTCGACACATCTATATGAGTGGTCACTAGCAATTTCAAGCTATCCTAGATCTTTTGCATACGATGACCATTCACGTGGCGAGGTACGAGCTCCCACCGAATGACCCACTGCCTATATTGTAACGGTTCACTTCAATCGAGTCGTACCGTCGATGAAGGCCATACAATATCTGCAATTCCTCCTAGGCCGGCACGAACCCGGAGCCCCGGGATCGCTCGAGGAATTTTGCCCTTGCGCAAGTTGTCCAATGACCATGCAAGACTCAACTCAATCTATCAAGTCCTTCCTTAATCATGACCATGCTTTCCATCTATCTATCAAGACTCCCAAGTAGCGGGACCGATCTCGCGTGATTGCTTATCGAGACTCCCAAGTAGCAGGACTGATCCGTGAACGAGACTTATCAAGACTTAGCGAGACTCCCAAGTAGCGGGACCGATCTCGTGTGCTTCCTTATCGAGACATAGCAAAACTCCCAAGTAGCGGGACCGATCTCGTGTGCTTCCTTATCGAGACTTAGCGAGACTCCCAAGTAGCGGGACCGATCTCGACGAAAACCAGTCGCGTGGACTTCCTTTGTCCGTGGCATACTTTTTACTAAACCAACCGTGGCTCGTTCCTTAGACAGAACTTATTCTCTAAGCGACGTTATCGCTCAAGTCACATACTTTATATGACGAGCCTTGTTCTCGAGGGACTACGCGACTTGATAACCGCAGATAGAGCAGAACAGTGCTAGAAATGGCTTAGATCGACCGGCATAACTTTCCCTAACTTAATTATGCAACGACTTGACGAGCAAAGGCTGCGTCGAGCTTCACATCGAGAGAACGTGCCGTGCACGCGTTCGACTTGAACAACCAAGTTCTTGGGTGCCTAGACTTAAGCCACAAGCCGTGTAATAGGACTTAACCCACGGGACATACGAAGGCTATGCCAAGCCTTGGACGACGGGACGATGCATGCTTTATCAAGCATTCGTACGAGCGACCCCTATGACTTAGGCTAATTCGAGCATCGTGGCAACTTAGCAACTTAGGCCAACTTTCTTTTCCCAAGCCACGGGACAAAGGACCGAGTGTCATTTTGAAAGCACGCTGAGCAGACTTCTAAGCAAACCGTGGACCTTTTTCTATGTTCTAACATATTTTGACCCGTCGAGATTTTTTCCTTAGCTATGTAGATGCGTCTTTTATTATCAAGCCTAACTTGTGCAAGTTGAAAACATGCGAGTTATTATATGAAGGCTAAGATGAGGCAAGTTTGCCGAAACTACCCCTCCTGAGCGAGGATTTACCTCGAGCGAGCGAGTCTTCGAGCAGCCGTTGCAAGGCTAAGTTCGAACGCTGTCGGCGTTTCGATTCCTCCGATTAACTGAGCGGGACGGGGTACTACACATATAAGTCGTACGATAGGATTAACCGCTAATAGTATCGCATGATTAGTTTGACTTAGCGGTGAATATAGGGTATATGTGTTGTGGATACAACATAGTAGGCATCGTGCGGGGAGGACAATACCTTAGCGTATGGGCTACTACACACTTTACCTTTGTAACTCGTGAGCTCCGTCGGAGACGCGAGTGAGATTACACATGATTACTGACGGCCAGTGACGTTCTACGGAATGTTACGCTCTTATTGATTGGGCCTCTGGTGTCCCAAGAGGGGACCATGCCGATCCCATTTTAGCCAGAGCCCATGTATTGGAGGATGTTCTTAAAACTGCATACACTTAGACTGGTTAGGCTACCTTATCCGTTAGGTACGAGTGCTCTTGGTTTGGGTACTTATATCTGACCGTGGCTTGGAATAGTAACTTGTTGCGGACTAGTTTGCCACATCTTGTCCTTGTTTGGTTGTAGGTGTGGCCTACTACTTCGATGAGATGGTGTTGAACCTTGTTGTGGTCCAAATACCATATTGGATTCATGACTTGGAAAGATACTTCATCGTGGGTTAGTGTGCCATCTCATGTCCTTGTTTGGTTGGAAGGATGGTACACTGATTCAAGTGTGAGTATTGGACCATGTTATGATCTGATTGACTTATTATTGAGCAGTATCTATTCAGTTTATATGGCATGATATTATATATCTTATTACGTCCCTCTGAGGACTTGGTGATCTCTCCAGGTATGTACTTTTCATGATGTTTCGCAGGTGCTCTAGCCAAGATCACGGTCTTCCCTTTCTGTCGAGGAGGATTGCTCTTGGATCATTCATAGCCATGTTATCTATCCATTCCTTGTACATTTTTCTTTTCATTTAAATGGTTGGTAGTAGATCTATCTCCGCCCAACATCTTGTATAAAAAAAAATTTATGGATTATATGATATCATTTATTCTCTTATATTTCTGTGGATGAGATTAGTTGTCATGGTTTCTACTACATTTTACAGCTTATGTACACATACGAGGGTTCCATATATTGGAGTATACTTCGTATGTATATAGCTGGTATGTCTACGTACCTAGTCCTATGTATTTTGGGACTGGGGTGTTACTGCCTAGATTGTGCTCACGCAAGACAGGTTTTATAACGATCAATTACAGGCTAAGAGACAGGGTCGTCGTACAGAAGTCCCAAGCAGAAACATTGAATAATAGCAGCAAAAATTTAAAGCAAAACATAAGTCATTCAAAATGCTCTTTATTGATATTGAAACAAAAATTACAATGTGGTGCGAAACCAAGATTACAATCACTCAAGCTCACTCTTCTCACATTACAAGTCACTCTGCTCTCTCTCTCTCTCTCATCTCTCAATATAATTTGAGTAGGCCAGCGGAAGCTTCAGATAGGCGATGTCCATACATTATGTCCCATATAAGTCCAGTCTTCAATGCGGCCGCACGTCTCAAAATGCCAAGGAACTCCATGCCTCGACGCATCCAAGCGAGCTCAGTACCAACGAGCTTCTACCTGTGCCTGCACATAAACACTGTGTGGGTGTCAGTACTCAACTGTACTGGTAGAGTGAGCTCCTCGCCCACCATACAAAACCAACACGTTTATTTACTTTGTGCAACATAATCCCTTTATGATTGTCTTTCTATTCTTGCCTTAGGATTGAGTTTAGGACATAAACTCTTGGTCTATTTTGTGTCTCTAGACCATCATCGTGCCCTGCACCAACAACTTACTTATACCTTGCCTCTAGACTATTCTTGTGTCAACGACGTCAACTTATCGACTCGTGCTTGCCTATCGGCCCATATTTGGAATGCAGCAACTTGGTCATGCCATAAACTCTATTCATGCTTCAATATACTTGAGACAGTGCTTCCCTTCTTAGTCTTTCCTATAATCGTACCACGACAGCGTGGCCGTGTATGAACATATCAAGGTCGTGCCTCGCAACTCAACATTTTTTGATTGCCTTACGGCCCTTCTTGACTTAACTCTTAATGACTCAAATCTGACTTATGCAACTCTGTGCGAACAACTTAATACTCGACGCCACGACTCGTGCTGAAGCACGTATACTTGCTATAGCCAAATCTTAGGCTTCATACTGGTGTTACGACCGTGTATATCTTTTATTCACTCAGTTTGTACCGTATTTACACTTTCTTTGATTCGGCCGACATCGTGCATGCGGATAGCCTCTCAGCACGCCAACTTACCTATATAAAAGGTCACTGGCATTGACTAGCCATCATGGACATAGCTAGGAATAGGATGGGTCGGTCAATGCAGGTAGCTAGCCCCATTGACAGCCCACCGAATCCTTGGTTGCCTACCCAGCATCAGCTATACCGTGTTTCCTCCATGGCCGGATCGGTCTCTTGGGCCCAGGTTGTCGATCCGAAGAAACATCGCCCTTGTCGACCAGTTGTCCATGACCACGCACCTATGAGACTTCATCTAGACTTACATAAATGCATGGCCTAATCTGTGGAACGACTCAAACCATACTCTTTAGCAAAACGTGCTTGAAACCATATCATGCAAAATGTGCATTGGAACCATGAGACTCCCAAACGAATGACTGCCTCAGCGACAAAGTATCGCTTGAACTTTCCATTCTTTAAAATCCAGGGAACGGCTATTGCATAGCCTTCCCGCTTAACTTGAACAAAACGTGTCCTTTAGGTGCCATAGACTGTGGCTAAATTTTTACTGAACCAACCGTGGCTTGTGCCTTAAACCAACTTACGTTCTATACGACGCTACCGCTTAAGTCATACACCATATGATGAGCCTTAAGATCGTGGGATCATATGGCTATGACAACCGTAGAAATCTTAAGACAGTGCTAGAATGACTTTGATAGCCTAACATTACTTTGCCTAACTTTAATCGTGCAACAACTTAACGAGCAAAGGTTGCGTCAAGCCTTACATCGTGGAAACGTGTCATGCATGTGTTCGACTTTGAACAACCAAGCTATTTGGGTGCCTAGACTTATGCCACAAGCCGTGCAATACAACTTAATCCGTGGGGCGAGCAAAGGCTATGCCAAGCCTTGGACGATGGGACCGTGCTTGCTTTATCAAGCATCTGTAAGTGCGACGCCTATGACTTAGGTTAGGTTCATAGCCTTTTGGCACATAGACCAACTTTTCTTCTCCCAAGCCATGGGACGAAAGACCGAGTGTCATTTGGAAAGCATAACGTTCAACACTTCTAATCCAACCGTGGGACCTTTTCTCTATGTTCTAACTCAGTTCGACCCAAGATGGGATTATTCCCTTAGCTATGTGGATTTGTCTCTTTTATTGTCAAGCCTACTAGTGCATTTGAAAACTTTTATTTTATTAGTGTGAAGGCCAAGATGAGGCAAGTTCACCGAAGCCACCCACCTGAGCGAGGGGTCGTCTCGACCGAGCGGGTCTTCGAGCAGCCGATGCATGGCTAAGTCCGAACGTCGTCGGCATTTCGATTCCTCCAATTGACTGAGCGGGATGGGGCACTACATCATACAACACTCATAAAAAGTTTCGTCCTCGAAACTAACTGAGTACATTTATCGATTTATACTTGATTCAATATCAAACGATTCTCGCACACATTTGTCATATGCATTTCTTCAACCCGAGCCACGCTTGTGCTTTGGTTATCTTTCGACACAAACAACTATATCTCAACTGGGGACAACTTATACTTATCACGCACATGGGTAACTTAGTTCTAGGACAAACCATTCATTCAATCGACATTCAAGTTCATTTGAATCCAACGATCGCACTACCATCAATCTTTTTCTTGAGACATAATTTCAAAATCCTTGGTACCATTTAGTTCTTATAGTCTCACTTGAATTCAACGTATCACTTAGTTGGATCGTGCACATATTCTAGGCATCCCCAAAATACATGCATGTCAGCCAAGCCTCGTGATAGAGAATCCGTCATCACCACTCGAGTTGGATCGTGCACATATTCAAGCGTTCCTAAAATATATGCACTTCAGCCAAGACTTGCGAGTGGTGTCCTCATAATTTGAATAATTCTATCCACCAATACCGATATTCAATCATATCAATCCTCAAGATCAATCGTACGATACTAACTCTTGAAAAATGGACGTCTTGCCTAACCGTTAGGCCCCCCTCTCTCTAGTCTAAAGTCAATCGTCAGTATTGGAATCAAAGTTCCCAAACAATAATATCAATACTGACCCCAATCCTAAGGTCAAACCAAAGTTGATATTACGGGATTTTCTACCCAAGCTCGCATCACTCTGATGTCTAAACTTCGAGCATAGATTTTACCTATTCGCACACGCAGCGTTAAATTTCACGGGTCCGAGTTATTCAGCAAAGACATCCTACTTCAAGTTCTTCTCAACCAAGTCTCTTGTATACCACTATCGTATGTCCAAACAAATAATTTTCGTACACTATCTCTTTGCATCCATTCGATATAATCTACCTATCCATTCCTTCCAAGTCAAGCACGCTATGACACGATTTGTTACTAAACCATAATCTTATTTCATATTCCCTAAGTTGTTCATCACAATTCACGTAGTAGATCATAAGCTCGTCTAACTTAGCAATATGTCACACCCCAATCTCACGCGAGTTCGATTATCCACGGTGGGCATAAAATCACCATGCAACACTCCCGCGAGATAACCATCCTCATCCGTACATAACTTTTGCTTGAGTCTAGACTAATTTATTCTCGATACGCAGATTGGATCTACTCAATCCTCAAGTTTACTTAATCATCTATCACAACTCCGTACAATCCTCGAATTCACATTAGCATCAAACCACAAGTTAAAGCATACAGATTGACACGTCCTAATTTTTCGAGTTTGATCATTCCCGCGACATGAATCACCATGTCAACACTCATGCAGAACGGTCGTCCCAAATTCGACGTAACGCATGTGCGAGGCTGGAGTTGCGCTCGTACAAGATAAGATCTTTAGCGTTATGGTTATCAGCGCAACCATCAAGACACGATCATTTTCATCCAACATTTATTTCAGTCAAAATCCTAAGTATAGCATCCGTTAGGACAATAACACTTACACGGTCGTCATTCCTCGAATTAGAGTTCCCCCGAGTTATCGTATATCGATCTTTGATACGCCTCAATACCATTGACGATATGCATAACTTGACGATCTTCCTTTGCAACGAATTTCGAGTCGCACAACTGATGCTATTATTCGAACTGGATGTACCATATTTCCTCGACATTCAAGATCAAGTTCGATCATTATCTCTCCAGACTAGTTATATGATCAATTTGTCACAAAATCAAAATCATACGTATTCATCTGACTATCTTAAGTCATCGAGCAACGTATTTTCTCAAGTTGTACCATTCTAGGCTAACTCAAATCATCGAGCAACATCTATCCCAATCCTTAGAGTCATTTTGTAACTTCAAAATCAAACTTTTCAAGCATGTTATCATCCGATCGTGCTAACTTTTCGTATACGATTCATGTCGATCTCCTCTATCAAGTCAAGCGTTCGTTACACCTTACTTTTCCTCGACTCAGTTTCACCTACTCAATCATTTCGCATTTTATACTTGCACAATCACAGTCCCATACACGTCATTTCTAATTTGTTCAAATCAATTTCATGCTAGCTATCAAGTCATGACTAACTTTGAAACATTTTTTTAAGGCTTTGCGTACTCATCGTTTGTTGATAGACTCATTGGCACCCCGCATCCTCAATCGATCTACATCCCCGAGGCTATCCCATACACCACTCAGGGATGAAGTCATTCGAAAAATCCTCAAAACTATCATTTGATTCACAATCGATTACTTCGAATCTCCGTTCGAACCATTCCTCAATTTCAAGCATGTTCCATCCATATCGCATTGACGATATCATCTTACGATAGCACCCCTATCGCAACTAACCAATACTTTTATGAACCGAGTCTAACTCATTCTTGTATGACACATTTTGAATCCGGCATACGACTTTGCTAAGGTCAACACAATCTTGGTGTATATGCCCAGCCCGACTTAGCCAACCGTGCTTTACATGAACCATCTTTTATTTTATGAAAAACTATTCTCATACGATTTGAAAATTACATAGACTTATTTTACGGACATCCTGTGGAACATTGAGAGAGCACACTAACGATATCAATCGCGGAAAAATATCAGAGTTTGAGAAAACAAAATCAGAGATAAAGAATTCAATCGAAAGTCCAAGGACGTAAAGCTGTGCTCTGATACTACTATGTCACACCCCGCTCCCATAGGAGCGATCGTCCTCGCTAAGGCGTGATGCCACGTGAGCCTAGATTACGCTCACGCAAGGCAGGTTTCATAACGGTCGATTACAAGCTAAGCGATGGGGTCGTCGCACAGAAGTCCCAAGCAGAAATATTGAATAATAGCAGCGGAAATTTAAAGCAAAACACAAGTCATTCAAAATACTCTTTATTGATATTAAAACAAAAATTACAATGTGGCACGAGGCCAAGATTACAATCACTCAAGCTCACTCTTCTCACATTACAAGCTCACTCTTCACAACGACGTCAACTTATCGACTCGTGCTTGCCTATCGGCCCATATTTGGAACGCAGCAACTTGGTCATGCCATAAACTCTATTCGTGCTTTAATATACTTGAGACAGTGCTTTCCTACTTAGTCTTGCCTATACTCATGCTATGACAGCGTGGTCATGCATGAACATATCAAGGTCGTGCCTCGCAACTCAACATTTCTTGATCGCCTTACGGCCCTTCTTGACTTAACTCTTAATGACTCAAATCTGACTTATGCAACTCTGTACAAACAACTTAATACTCGACGCCACGACTCGTGTCGAAGCACGTATCCTTGCTATAGCCAAATCTTAGGCTTCATACTGGTGTTACGACCGTACATATCTTTTTTGACTCAGTTTGTACCGTATTTACACTTTCTTTGATTCAACCGACATCGTGCATGCGGATAGCCGCTCAGCACGCCAACTTACCTATATGAAAGGTCATTGGCATTGACTAGCCATCGTGGACATAGCTATGAATAGGATGGGTCGGTCAATGCAGGTAGCTAGCCCCATTGACAGCCCACCAAATCCCTGGTTGCCTACCCATCATCAGCTATACCATGTTTCCTCCATGGCCGGATCGGTCTCCTGGGCTCAGGTTGGCGATCCGAAGAAACATCACCCTTGTCGACAAGTTGTCCAAGACCACGCACGTATGAGACTCCATCTAGACTCACGTAAATGCATGGCCTAATCTGTGGAACGACTCAAACCATACTCTTTAGCAAAATGTGCTTGAAACCATATCATGCAAAACGTGCATTGGAACCATGAGACTTCCAAACGAGGGACCGCCTCGGCGACAAACCATCGCTTGAACTTTCCATTCTTTAAAATCCAGGAAAAGGCTATTGCATAGCCTTCCCGCTTAACATGAATAAAACGTGTTCTTTAGGTGCCATAGACCGTGGCTAACTTTTTACTGAACCAACCGTGGCTCGTGCCTTAAACCAACTTGCGTTCTATACGACGCTACCGCTCAAGTCATACTCCATATGATGAGCCTTAAGATCGTGAGATCATATGTTTATGACAACCGTAGAAATCGTAAGACATTGCTAGAATGACTTTGATAGCCTAACATTACTTTGCCTAACTTTAATCGTGCAACAACTTGACGAACAAAGGTTGCATCAAGCCTTACATCGTGGGAACGTGTCATGCATGTGTTCGACTTTGAACAACCAAGCTATTTGGGTGCCTAGACTTATGCCACAAGCCGTGCAATACAACTTAATCCGTGGGACGAGCAAAGGCCATGCCAAGCCTTGGACGATGGGACCGTGCTTGCTTTATCAAGCATCTGTAAGTGCGACGCCTATGACTTAGGTTAGGTTCATAGCCTTTTGGCACATAGACCAACTTTTCTTCTCCCAAGCCACGGGACGAAGGACCGAGTGTCATTTGGAAAGCATGACGTGCAACACTTCTAAGCCAACTGTGGGACCTTTTTTCCATGTTCTAACTCAGTTCGACCCAAGTTGGGATTATTCTCTTAGCTATGTGGATTCGTCTCTTTTATTATCAAGCCTACTAGTGCATTTGAAAACTTTCGTTTTATTAGTATGAAGGCCAAGCTGAGGCAAGTTCACCGAAGCCACCCACCTGAGCGAGGGGTCGCCTCGACCGAGTGGGTCTTCGAGCAGCCGTTGCATGGCTAAGTCCGAACGCCGTCGGCATTTCGATTCCTCCAATTGACTGAGCGGGACAGGGCACTATAGTTGGAGGGATCGTTTCCAAGCTCTCTGCTGGTTGGAGCAAATTCTATGCAAATATGCATAGGAAAAAAACTGGAGATCAGTTTGGAAGATCTCCTGTAAGAAACCTATGTTGAGGACCAGATGAGGGATCAACTGAAGGTGGATGCTTTGTCCAAACAGATGGCTAACGCCAATTTGGTTCACACGAAGGAATACAAGAGAAAGCAGGCGGCTTCCCACACCAAGAAGAAGGACCTCAACAATCTGAAAGTGAAAGGTTCTTCTTTCAAGCAACAGAAGCCAAAATCTCATTTGGCTTGCTTCAAATATAGCAAAAAAGGCCACTTCAAGAATGAATACAAATTCAAGCCCAAGAAATCAAAGCAAGATGAGCCTAGTAAGGTTTTCTTGATTATTGACGTAATTACTATGATTGCTCAGGTCACTGCGGTGGGGAAAGATTCTGACTGGTGGGTAGACACTGGTGCCACCTGCCATGTTTGCTCAAGTAAGGAATGGTTCACCACATACATACCAACTTCTGAAGTTGTTATAGTGGCGAACCAAACACAAGCTGAAGTGCAAGGGATAGAGACGGTGGTGTTGAAGCTGACTTCAGGGAAGTCTCTGACGCTTCAAGGTGTGAAGCATGTACCTGCTATCGTAAAGAACATGATCTCTGGAGGCCTACTCTGTAATGCAGACCTAAGTATGGAGATCAATGATGGCTAGAAGGTGATGTCCATAAAAGGAACATACTTCGGGAAAGCATTTTATATCGAAAGAATGTTTAAACTTTAACTTATAAATCAGTCTAATATAATTAATGCAATCGTTCATTCTGGTTATACTCTTGAGTTGTGGCATAATAGACTAGGACATGTTCATTATAAAAGAATAAACAGAATGTCTAGTCTAGGACTTATCTCCAAATATGGAGATAAGATAGAGAAATGTGAAGTATGTGCTCAGACGAAGATCACATGGAAATCCTTTCCTCGAGTTAATCGAAGCACAGATCTTCTGGAGTTAGTACCCTCTGATATCTGTGACTTCAAATAATTCTTTACAAAAGCCGGGATGAAGTATTTCATAAACTTCATCGATGATTTCTCAAAATACGCGTTCGTCTACTTTCTTAGGACTAAAGTCGAAGCGTTCGAGAAGTTCAAAGAGTTCAGGGCTGACGCTGAACGGCAAACTGGACAATAACTCAAGAGAATAAGAAGTGATCGAGGTGGAGAGTATCGGTCTCTTGAATTCGCATCATTCTACAAAGAACATGGAATCATCAACGAGACTATACTCCGTATTCTCCTCAATCTAACGGAGTAGCAGAAAGGAAGAACAGAACGTTGACAGAAATGATAAACTCAATGTTGTTGACTGCGGGTCTTCCAAAATGCTACTGAAAAGAAGTTGCATTGACGGCCACTTTTATTCTAAATAGATTGCCACATGCAACTTCGGGCATCACTCCTCATGAACTCTGGTTCAAGTCAGACCTAACTTGAATGTCATTCGAGTGTGGGAGTATCTGGCATATGTAAAGCTCCCAAATCTGAAGATTCAGAAGCTCAGGACAAGGCTATGAAGATGATCTTCTTGGGATATGTCGAGAAGAGTGATGCTCGAAGATTTCTTTATATTGAATCAAATCATATCATTGAATCTCGCGAAGTAGAATATTTTGAAGATAAATTTGTAAGGCACAAAAATATTATTCTTGCGGACATTCCGGAGAATAATAAGAGTGTACAGGAAATTAAAGTTTTCAATGAGAATGTAGTCCAGGAAGAAGTTGTTGAAACAACTGTTGAACCAGAACTCGCTGAGCCATCAACTAAGCGAGTGAGGAGACCGATGAACTTCAGAAATGACTTTGTCACCTATCATATGGAAGCAGATCCGCTCGCCTATAATGAGACGATGAAGACCAGAGATGCTATTTTCTGGAAAGAGGCGATAGATAATGAAATTGATTCAATTACCTCTAATAACACTTGAGTGTTGGTTGATCTTCCTAAAGGAGCGAAACCAATTGGATACAAATGGATCTTCAAGAAGAAGATGAAAGCAGATGGAACTATTGATAAGTTCAAGGCTAGGCTAGTAACCAAAGAATTTTCTCAGAAGTAGGGGATCGACTATTTTGATACATATGCTCCAGTAGCCCGGATGACCACCATCAGAATGTTAATTGCTCTAGCAGCAATACATAAGTTGGTGATACATCAGATAGATGTAAAAATAGCTTTCCTGAATGGTGAGCTGATCGAATTGATTTACAAGCAACAGCAAGAGGGATTTGTTGTCAAGGGTCTTGAAATACTCACTTGGACGGTCATACTACATTCATCCAAATCTTAAATCCGTATAGTGAACACCTCAACCTGATTGAAAGCATGTTCCAGGATCTAGAACTATTTACATCAATTATACGAAGTCCTTCAGGAACTTTTGTGTATATAAGATGACCAATGCAAGCGATTTTATTCCCAACAGAAATGCAAGCGGTTTTATTCCCAACATAAAGTTAATCAAAGGAATAAATTATTAGTATTATTTTCTTATAGGAGGGATGATAATTTTCTTTCTTAAGCATTTCCAAATCGGTTGTATCATCTCTTTTTATACCGTCCAGTTTAATTGACTAAGACCATTCAGATCAGAACACTAAAGTGTCTAATTTTTTGCTTTTTTCATATGACCATCCATAATGTGCAGGGATAATTAATAGACTTTTTTTTTTTATGTCCATTCAACCAGATCGCTAATGTGACAAATTTCTCACAAACGCTCTTTATATTATTCCAAAAAGATACCAAAAGATTAATTAAAAAATAAAATGCGCATCCAGGGAATCGAACCCTGGTCAGTACCGTGGGAGGGTACTATGATACCACTACACCAGATGCGCTCTTGCTGAATACTGATGATTACTTGTATATATATTAGTGAGTGAAAGGACAATACACTTGTAGATGGCGACCAAGTTAAAAGTCTACTATTAACATATGACTAATGTCATTATTATACAACGATATTGATCATGAAAAAATATTTAAGAACATCTAATGGGTCCATCGCACTTTCTCGATGATACGTGGGCCATGCATCGTGTTCAAGGAGTGTTGAGTTGTCAAGTGGGCCGGATGTTAGGTGGGTCTGGCCGGGCCTATAGTGAAAATTTCCAACCCAATCTGGAACATGGCCCATGATACACTGGACTCCAGGTCGGATATGTACCAAATAAAATAAAATTATGCAATATAATAAACTATTTTTCTCTATAAGTTGGAAAATCTTTTTTTCACTATACCTAGGCAATTATTTAGTTCCTTTCAAACATAGCACCTAAACTTGGAAAATAGTTTTTCACTATATCTATGTGATCAATTGGTCAATATAGGGAGAAAAACTAATTTTCATTATATTTAGGATATTAATTAGCTAACTTTTAGCTTCGGGTCGACCGAATTTTTGGTCAACGGGCTATAAAGCTTTGGTTGGACATATCTTAAGGGCCGAGATACGAGGTCCAACACGTTCCAATATAGTGGGTCGGACCCGTTCAAGTCCAAGACTAATCAGACCTTAGCGACAAATGTGCTAATTTTTTCGGACCGAACTCGAGCCGGACTGGGCCCGGCCTAGTTGATATGTCTACTTGAGCGTTCATAACACTATATGATGAAATCTAACTCAATCCAAACTGACCCTAAAGATCATATTCAAAACTATTCCAAACTCATGCCATATCCTAAATTGATTCTCAATGCCTCCATCTAAGGTTACATGTGTGTAAGGATAAAAATCGAACGAACGACTTCAAAAAAAGTGTGTACGAATTCGATTTGACTAAACTATCGAAAAGTTTGATTCGAGCGGAGCTTGAAGTCCAAAAATAGTATTTGAACTCGGTTCTATTAGAGACTTGAAAGGATCGAACTCGACTCGATTTAGTTCACGAGCTCGGACGAACACGAACCGAGTCCAAGCCAATAACGAACCAAAGCCCATTAAACTTGCTCATGTAAAAACCATCACATTTTTGCTCTCGAGTCCTAAAGACTTTTTTGTCAAATGAATAAGAAAAATTGAGAAGATCAAGACTCTAGTGCATCAAAGCGTCGTCTGGAAGCAATTATTAAAATTTGAGAGACCATAGAGAGGAGTGATACACTACAATGCAATATACATATAGTAGGGGAAGCCATAATACAAGAAATCAAGCTGAGTTCGAGCCCATTCGCGAACAAGATCAAGTCAAATAGCCTATGGTCGAACTCGATTCGAACAAGAAAAAGTCCACGAACGAGCTTCGAACCAAACTTGGACCGAACCGAACACGAGGAAACCATTCACAGAAGTCGCAGCGTCCTTGGAGTTAAGGATGGAACTATGTATGGGTTGAGGTAGGCTATAACCAAGCTTGTTTCTGACATTCTAAGGATCCTATAAATACTAAAATTGGGACTTTTTTAACCTCTCTAAAAAAATGCATTTTTCTGACATTTTAAGGACATTGTTAATGCGGTTTCTAAAAAATAAGGAAGCCCCAATCTAAAAATGTATATTTCGCATTAATAATATATACGGAATTTTAAAAAAAAAATGGGATCTTCTAATTTTTGGGGCCCTTTGCAATCGCACAGGTTGCACATGCTGAATACAGCCCTAGCTACAGCCCAACCAAAATTAGAAAAATAAATCCATATTGTCACGCCCAGAACCAGAATACTGGAGAGCGGGGGACAGACACAGTCAGCTACGTACATTGGAGTGCAACTGTCACGCCCCAGAACCAGAATACTGGAGAGCGGGGGAATGACTCAGCCAGCTACGTATTACGGGTAGATGAATACCGTATAATACGATCAATGTTGTCTACAAGACGAGGGGGGTGCATACTACATGAAAGTCTCACTATGGTCACTTCACATCTATTGTCTCAATCATTCAAACAAGAAACAAAAATAGAGAACATATAAGATAAAGCAGTAAGGCGTCCCAAACGCTTAGTCAAAATGTTCTTTGATATCTGGCATTATAAAACATAGCCAGATGATGTAGCAAGGCATACACAATTGTTATCAGCTGCAGCCTGACTTAGTTACAATTATGTAAAATTAAGTACAAGACGATCCGACTAACATGTCGGTGCCAAACGGTAAGGTATAAAGTAGATAACAAAACGAGCGAGGAAGTAAGAAATCCACTCGAGTCCTCCTGCGATCATCCCTCTAGTGTTGACCATCTTGGAGGTAGAAGTAAGCTGAGTCCTCGGGAACCGGCTCTAAATCTGGCCATGCAAAACCAGAGAGGTTAGACCTCTAATAGCAAGTACCACAAGGAAGCACGACATGAGAACTAAAACCAGTAATGAGAAATATGATAAATATATCTCTGCTTGCCACTAGGATTCTCATAACATCACGACACTTCGAACCAACCTCCCAACCAAACAAGGACAGAAGTTGGCCCGTCATGTCCTGACATTCTGATCATCTTAGTTAGGCAACAGAGTAGATACAGTACACAAATAAATTAATTTAAACGGCCATTCAACTACTACGGCTTGCTACTGTGTGTTCCAAGTTATCCTGGAATTATGCAATAAAAGATTCCTCAGTTCTCACTATGTGCAAGCAAGGCTAGTTTACCAGTCAATCAATTGCGCCAATCATGAATTAGACGAGTCCCAGCAGGACGCCCGTCATCAATATATAATATACAATAAATAATATAACCAGATACCGCTCCGTGCCCGTGTGGCAGGTTTGCAGTATCTGTGGGGACCAGCCGACCTGTCGGGCACTTAATAGTCCCAAGAGGGCTGTCATGTAAGAACTCGAAAATTCATTCTCTCCATGCAATTATTATTTTATTTAACTTAATAATCTCTATGTTGAGTGAAATCCTATGCCGTGGATCATGGTTATTCAAATGAGTACGTTCGTATGGGGTACGATATGCGCAACTCTACAACGATACCCGTACGGCTAGGTTGTAGGTCTTACATAGCGTAATACAACAATCAAATCTAACCACGAAATATCATGCCTTGACCATAAAGTACACATGCTTCTTTTGTAGAAAAATAAATAAATAAATAAATAATTAGATTGAAGCATGCATGTGTCTGTATGCCGAGGTTCGGGATTAGCCAGTCGATTACAATAGTTCATAGTTAATATGAACGTGTCTCATTCATTCAATTCAATAAGACGACTAACCAGTCTCTCAGTTCCAACTAGGAACACATGATCAATTATTAGTAAAATTACCCATCAATGTTAATTTGTACCAAGGTATGAAAGTCAACTATTATAGAGCAAATAGAAACACCAAGGTTAGATTACGCCAAGGTTGGTCTATGCCCAAGTCAGGCTACGCTCAAGTCAGGCTACGCTCAAGTCAGGTACGACTCCTTACTATCCAAGCCAGCGTACGCAAGACATACGCTTCCAAAAGGCAGCGTATGAACTCCATACGACTCCTTACTATCCAAGTCAGCATACGCAAGACATACGCTTCCAAAAGGCAGCGTATGAACTCCATACGACTCCTTACTATCCAAGTCAGCGTACGCAAGTCATACGCTTCCAAAAGGCAGCGTATGAACTCTATACAACTCATTACTATCCAAGTCAGCGTACGCAAGTCATACGCTTCCAAAAGGCAGCGTATGAACTCCATACGACTCCTTACTATCCAAGTCAGCGTACGCAAGTCATACGCTTCCAAAAGGCAGCGTATGAACTCCATACGACTCCTTACTATCCAAGTCAGCGTACGCAAGACATACGCTTCCAAAAGGCAGCGTATGAATCAAACTGCGCTGCGCTAAAGAGCGCGCGCAACTCAGTGGCACAAGCTAAAAAGCTAGCGCACACTGCTCACTGTCTTCTCCAAAACAGCAAGAACTCCATGGTTTGCACCCAATGCTTCAAAAGTCCATAACTTGGTCAAAACAAGTCCAAATCCAACTTTCCAAAGGTCAAAATTGGGTAGAATAAAATTCTCTACAACATGGGACCATCAAAACTTGTAAACAAAGAAGTTTGATAGATCAAAACTACCAAAATCCGAAAATAACTCATTTCTAGATCTACAAAAATTAAGACTTCGAAATAAAAAATGCCAAGTTCTAAACTCTCTTAGGATCATGAGAGGAAGATAAATGAACTATAAAAACATGGGTTCTCATGAAAAGCAAGTTGCACTTGCCTACGGTTTTGTAGGTGGAGGGAGTGATGAGGAAGAAGAAGAAGAGTGATGGTGAAGGAAAAATAATGAAGAGAGAGAAAGGGGGGTTGGCTTTAAATGAAAAGGTGGTGGTAGGTGGGGGTGTTAGGTTTGGTTCATGATGAACCAACTAACTAAACCAAACCAAGCCGAACCCAAAGTCTAGCTAAAGCAGAGAAATAAAAGCAGAAAGTAAAATGCAGATAATTAATTAACATGAATTTAAAGGAATTTAAATACAGGATAATACATGATAAATATTAAATAAATATATTTGAGTAGTACATGTATAAAAATACGTATTCTGGGAACGGGGAGTGACAGCAACACACTTCGTAATACGGTCACGCACTACTAAAATCTTGCATTTCTTTATGAAGTCCAAGACGGCATATAGTGACTCGTAATGGAAAAATATGTCGTCTTGAACTTCATAAAGAAATGCAAGATTACTACATAGGAGGAAAGAGTTGGGAGGATTATGTCAAAACACACGGCTTAGAAAATTATGACATGTTAGTCTTCCGACACCGTGGTAACATGGTTGTCACATTAAGGGTCTTTGACAAGGTGACATGTTGTAAAAAGATATATCCTTGCAGTTCTCCTACGGATGTTGAAGAAAACCTATGTACTTCCTCCGGGTCATGCCGTCGGCTGTGCTGCTTCCCCCTCCTCTTTCTGCCTACTTCTTCTCCCCCGACTCTACACTTGAGCTGGATATCATATGTGGCTGAGAGAGTCAAATAAGAAGAAGGGAAGTAGGGAGGAGCAGATGGGTCCAGAGCCATGGTGGAGGAGAGGAGAAGGAAGATGCTTGATCAGAACGGAGGAATGGATGGATGGAAGAGAACTAGAAAGCACTGATCCTTCTGTTGTGAGAACTGTGAAGAGTGAGAAAGGAGAGGGGGGTCTTTGATTTTTGCGTTTATCATCATTAGAGGGAGCAGCACTGGAAAAGTTGTGACGTTGATAGCATGAGAGATGGAGAGGGTGAATGGAGGAAAGGAAGTGGCTGCATGCCTTTGGCTCACTCGAGCGGTATTTGTGCATCATCTGGTGGCGCTCCTCCAGCTCCAGGCGATCAGTAGTTTTATTTTTGCATTTTTGGACTGTACTATATTTTTGACTTTGTACGTATTTGGGGATATTCAGTTTTTTCGTTGAGGATACTGAGTTTGTACGTATTTGCGGATATTGATTTGGTTTGTTGAGGATATTATATTGACATTGTTCGTTGCGGATAGTATTTTTTTCTTTATATTTTTTGTATATTCTGGAATGTATTATGCACGCCGGTATTGAGTGTTCCACCGAGGGGGTCGGCGAACCCAGGGATTGGATTCTGTATTTTGTATTTTGGATTCTGTATTTTGGCTCCAGCTCCAACTCCATTTGCATTAATCTACGGTACGACATGGTGATCAGGACATAGTCCCTACAGCCATTCGACTGGCGAGGCAGAAACTATGTAGCCGTAGATAAAGTTGGATGTCCTCCGACCCTCATCCCTCGGCAATGATGATATGACAACCTATCACTATATCTTACATAATAGTAGATGATGTCTTAGTATTACATTATGTGAGTTCATCTTGATTTTTTTATATTCTTCAGATACTAGATACGATAAGAACATATACTACACCATATGTACAGAACATAATGATCCACACTAATGTATGCTAGAATGAATCTTGGGTTGTGTTCTGAGCCATCCGTTCTCATATTTAAATAGATATGAATTAGTACTGTGAGAGCGCCGGAGAGAGTGAGAGCGCCGGAGGGGGGAGGAGAAAGAGAGAGTAAAATGGGAGAAAATGAATTGGTGGGGGAATATAATTAGAATTTAGCGACGTTCATACTAACGTCGCGAGCTAAAAGCAACATTTCGCGACGACTAGCTCATGTAACTATGTAGCCGTAGATGAAGTTGACTGTCCTCTGACCCTCATCCCTCGGCAATGATGATACGACAACCTATCACTATATCTTATATAGTAGTAGATGATATTTTAGTATTACATTATGTGAGTTCATCTTGATTCTGTTACATTCTTCAGATACTAGATACTAGATTCGATAAGAACGTATACTACACCATATGTACAGAACATAGATGATTCACACTAATGTATGCTAGAATGAATTTTGGGTTGTGTTCTGAGCCATCCGTTCTCACACTTAAAACACATATGAATTAGTACTGTGTGTCAATCTTTGTTTTTTTATTTTCGGCGAACCCAGGGATTGGATTCTGTATTTTGTATTTTGACTTTGTACGTATTTGGAGATATTCAGTTTTTTCGTTGAGGATACTGAGTTTGTACGTATTTGCGGATATTGATTTAGTTTGTTGAGGATATTATATATTGACATTGTTCGTTGCGGATAGTATTTTTTTCTTTATATTTTTTGTATATTCTGGAATGTATTGTGCGTGCCGGTGTTGAGTGTTCCACCGAGGGGGTCGGCGAACCCAGGGATTGGATTATGTATTTTGTATTTTGTATTTTGGCACGGGTTCCAGCTCCATTTGCATTCTGGAACCTATTTTTTTATATTTTTTTTAACTTAGCGACGTTTTTAGAGACGTTACCATTAGTCGTTAAATATTAGCGACGTTAATAAATGTCGCTAAAAGCGTCGCTAAATGCTGATGTGGCAACACGTGGCACCATAATCTGATGTCAGCTCGTCGTCGCCAAAATGTCGCAACAGTGTCGCTAAATGGCGACAACACAATAACGTCGCCTTATACGTCGCTAATTAGTGTCAACAATTAAACGTCGCACATAACGTCGCTAGATAGCGACGTTAATGACGTCGCCAAAGAACGTCGCCCTAGCGACGTTTTGCGACGTTTTCTCGTTTAGCGACACATTTTTTCGTCGTTTTCAAAACGTCGCTAAATTCACTTAGCGACATTTTCGTCGAGTTTAGCGACGTATTGTAACGTCGTTAATTTGACAAATTTTTGTAGTGCCTCAAGAGTTTGAATCGTGCGCTCTGACTGACCATCTGTCTGCGGATGATAAGCTGAACTAAACTTGAACGAGTTCCCAAACTCTCTTGAAGACTCCGTCAAGATTGGACAGGTAGCTTATACAGGCACAGTCATAAAAATCAACCACGGAGTCAAGACAAGAGTTACACTTAGCAAGTCAGGATTGGTTGTCGTAACAGTGATCAAGATTACACATGTCATATCAGGTTTACTTGTCATTTGTCAGGAATACTTGTCAAGAATGTGCCTCGACGGACCACTATCAAGATTATCAAGACGGAATCATATTGTCATGTTCAAGTTCAAATTACTAGCTCAATATTAACAAGTTATCAAGTCGGGTCGTCCCAATTTAGGCCAAGTATAGAAAACATGCAAAGAAGATCGAAAATATTTACATTAAGAAATACAGGAAACTAGCACAGAAATATGTGCGACGGAGATGCGCTCCACAAAGGTGCGTGTGGTGCACAACGTGCGCACAAGATATGGCACGGGATAACACGCAGGAAGGCGTGCATGGAGGCACACAGGAAAGCGCACAGGCTGTGCGCAGCAAGCTGGGCGTACAGGGAAGCGCACAGGCTGTGCACGCAGGAAAGTGCGCAAGTTGTGCACAGCAACTACGCGTATAGAGAAGTGCACAGGCTGTGTGTGCAGGACAGTATGCAGGATGTGCGCAGCACGCTGCACGCGCAGGCTGTGCGCACAGGAAAGTGCGCAGGAAAGCACACAGGATGTGCACAGTAAGCTGCATGCAGGAAAGCATGCAGGCTGGTACGGCAAGCTACACGTGCAGGGAAGCGCACAGGATGTGCGCGGCGCAGAGCGCGCACGGGGAACCCAAATCAGCACCGAAGTGCATGGGAAACCCATGAACACAAGAAATGTCATAAGTTCTTCAAAATAAGTCGAAATTAAGCGGTTCAAAAGCCAAAAATGGATAGAATGAAATTCCCCACAATATAGAATCAATAGATTTCGGAAATAATAAACTTTAAGAGATCAAAACCAAGAAAAATAAGAAAATTCTTAAAACTTAGATCTACAAAAATGTAAAAACCAAAAAGTTCAAGTGCTAAAAATGCTTAGAATCATGCGAGAAAGAGAATAGAACAAACAAAAATGGAGATCCATCATGTTCTCCATAGAGCAAGTTATACTTACCTTGGGTTGGTGGGAGGAGTAAATGAAGAAGAAGAAGAAGAAGAAGAAGAAAAAGAAGATGGAGAAGTAAATGATAATAATGGAAGAGAGAGAGAGAGAGAGAGAGAGAGAGAGAAGTTGGTTTATATACCAACCCTTCTCATCTCAAACAAACCAAACCAAACCAAGCCAAGCCAAAGTGAACCAAACTAAAACTAAACCAATTCAATTAAACCAAGACAAGGTTAAGCAAGACAAGTCAAAACACAGGTCACCTGACAAATGTCAGAATTTTGTACATGTATACTGAAAATATGTATAACGAAAAATGGGAGTGGCACATATGACACTAGCCTAAATATCAACTTATCCAAATTTATTCCAACCTGGCTCAACTCTTATCTCAGCCTAGCCCAACTACGTCCAAGCCACATGCAGTAGCACATTGCTCCAAAACTTTTATAAAAAATTAGTTTAGTCAAAGGCGGCTCAAATTCCTAGTTCCGCCCATGCGAGTTCGAGCGATATGGAGATCAATGCGGCTTTGTTCTTTGAACATAAAACAAAAATGGACTCATTCAACAAGGACATGGCATAGGTTTTTGGAGTTTTTATGCTTTTCCTAGTTCGAGAAGGAATAATCATCAACAGAAAATTTGCTCAGACGAAAATACTTTTACTGAAATTAGATATAGTGAAAGAATCTTTCAAAAATTTCTAGGAGAGAAACGTTTCGTAATCTCAGTTGGTGGATATCCAACCCATCTAATTTCTGCCAACCCAGTTGGCGGAATTCTACGCAATCCGATTGGGAGTCCTCGGTTGGGATTAGGTTCAAGTATTAGTTCATGTATGGGGTCACGCAATCCGATTGGGAGTCCTCAGTTGGGATTAGGTTCATGTATGGGGTTGAAGAAGGATTGGTTACTGCATTGAATGCATGGGGTTGAAGGATGTGCATGAATGCAAGTTGCATGGCAGATAGTGTACGAAGAGGAAGAGTTATTAAGGAGGGGTTAGCAGAGGTAGGGTTAATAGGGGAGCAGATCTGTTGTCTCATTTAATCATGTTCATTTCTGTCCCCCTCCCTATTATGTGGACCATGGAAGTATATATATATATATATATATATATATATATATATATATATATATATATATATATATATGGTGATTCACATGTAATAGGAAGGAGAACAGAATTGGACAGAATTAAATGGGACAACATATCTGCTCCCGGGTTAATAGGTGAATGAATGCAATGAAGAGGGAGAGGGGGGAGTGATTGGCAAAGGGGGTTGAACTAATGAGTGTGGCAGAGGTTGGGAGGGGTTGGTTTGAATGCTTGGCAAAAAACGGGTGGGGGAGAGTTTAGGTTATAAGAAGAGAGGATGAAGAAACACAACAGAAAAAAGTGAAAAAAGTGAGACAGAGAGAGAAGCTGAGAGAAGTGAGATAGAAGAAGAACCTGAAGAGAGAGAAAGAAGTAGTGAACCGAGAGAAGGAGATAGAAGAAGATGTTTTAATTTCATTTTTATTTAAAAAAAATTCAATGATAAACCTAAACTAAACAATAATCCTTACCATTTTTACTAACCCTTATCCTAACCACAATTCTAATCTCAATGCTAATCCTAAACTAAACCATTACTACAATCATAAACCTAAACCTAATCATAACCATAACTCTTCCCACAATGCTAATCAGAATGTAAAATCGTAATCTTGACCCTCCCTCGCCCTTTTCATTGCATTCATTCACCTATTAACCCTACTTCTACCAACCCCTCTCTAATAACTCTCCCTCTTCATATACTGCCATGCAACTTAGATTCATTCACAGCCTTCAATACCCATGCATTCAATGAAGCTAGTCCTTGTACACACTTGTCTGTTTCGTTAATCTTTCGGTAATCTTATATAGTGTTTTGTCACGCAATAAAAACTATCAAATTCTGACTATTTTAGTTCTTTCAAGTAGAATATATGATATCTAGTGATAGCAACTGGGTCCGCAGAAGGCGTAGGTTCAAATCTTCCCTTCGCACTTTGTCAAGCCGGAGAGAAAAATACCTCAAAAAAATTTAAAAAAAGGGCAGCCTGGTCTGCGCGGTGCAGGGCACCGGCAACGTCGGAAGACTGGCGAAAAATAACCACGATCTGAGCTAACGTGGGCCAGAATGGGACACCGGTTCATGAAACTCAACTGATAGGACACCGCACGGACGGTCGAGGACCAACACCATTCTACCACTGGTATAAATGATGGCCGACCACGCGGCCCGTCGTACAGCACCGTAAGAGCGTCGAGAAGACGTCGTAAGAACGTCGTGCGCATAGAACGGATGGCTAAGCAGCATCGGCTGTCGTAGACGTCGGAGACGTCTTCGATTTCGTGGACGAAGCGAGACGTTAAGTTACGAATGTCGAAAGACGTTATGACTGTCTCATGGAGCTCTGAAGCGCGTGGAGTGCACGGAATGTACATGTGGGACGATGATGACAAAGCCGGTGCAGACAAGATCCGCACGAAGAGTCCGAAATGATATGACCGGCTAAAAATCATGTGTGGGAGGACACGATTTAACTGAATCCGCACATGCTGGTACAACAAGAAAAAAAATACACAATTGTAAACCTCTATACCCCGCACAAAGGAAACTTGCTATTTTTGTAGAGAACCATCCGCTCATATACATATAACATACTTGATTACAGTCCTTTTGTTAGGTCAGAATAGCAATCAAGTAGCAGACATTGCCGGAACCCTTGATTATCATCAATAAACTGCAAGAGTACACTCACACCAAGCATCCCTTGAAAGCCTTCCTCAAGGCAGCCTCGTCCAAGTTCCTCCCTATGAATACAAGTTTGTTGATCCTTTTCTCGTCGTCGCCCCATGGTTTGGCAGGGCAGCCATCCAACGTGGAGTGCACCCCCTACAAATGAAGAGAACAAGATATGAACTTCAGTAGACCAAACAGAAGTAGATTACTTGAGCTAACAAACAGGATTAGCTGAATTCCTACATGTTAGTTAAACATTTCCATTGTGGTATCAAGCAAAAGAAGGAAAGCTATAAAATGGCATTGGGGAAAAGGCGCATCAATCATATTCTACTAGGGGGGTTGAGAGAACCTGAACAACAAAACGCCCCGTAGAATCATTTACAGATACGACGCCCTTCATCCTGTATAAATCTTCCCCTTTCTCCTCAACCAGTCTCTCGAGCCAATCGTTAAACTGTACAGCCAGAGAAACACAGCAGGTCATTGAGACTAACTCAGATTGACTGAGAATAATGCAACTACGATTACAACTTCGTGTTCGGTTAAGCAAAGTAGGAAATATTTGGGACACGATTAAGAACACATCATTGTGAGGGTAGAGGTTCGGATTAGTTTATTAAACGGAACAATTAGTTAAAGGTTACCTCATCAAGATCCAGAGTTCCTTCAGAAACAATGCTGACACTCCTCACTGTAGAATCATGGATATGATCGTGATGATGTTCCCCATGATGATCTGAGATTATACAGAAGGCCAAAGAGACACATTAGAGGACTTGGGTATATTAACAGAGTCTAAGAGTACAGCCAATAGTCCGAGTTTACATGTCTATTTGCATGCAATTCATTTATTTGGTATGATGCAGAAAACCTGTGAGTATGTTGCTCCACAAACATGTATTGTAGCACAATGTAATAAAATGCACAGAGAACTGGAAAAGCCTACTGCTGCCATACAACATATGACAACCATTCCCACAAACAAATTGCTAATTATTGACGAAACTCTAGAATGTGTTATTAGTTATAAGGAAACAGAAGCTACTGATGAAGGAATTACCACGTCCATGTTCACCATGATGGTGGTTTGCACTCCCCTCCAATTTGGACTCAATTCTGCAAAATATTGGGGTTCAAAATACTTTAAAGAAATTGTAGCCAATAAGCTAAAGGTCCAATGTCCAAAATGTAATGCTAGAAGAATTGTCATCAAATCAATGACCTGTCTAGGTCGTATCCTCCCACTCCTAACACAAAGTCCATGTCGACATCTCCAAACTTTGCCTGTTTAATCTGTGCTATACCATTTATATGCTGCATATAAAGAATATATGTTGTAAAAGCTATTATTAAAGAAGATAACATTTTCCTCGACATATAGTGTAAGACACCACCATCTAGAAATGAAAAAACTACCTTAATTGTCTTTGTCAGTGCTTCCAGGTCAGCTTCACTCACCAAATCAATCTGCCAATACAATAAAAGTAAAAAAAGCTTATCAGTTATATCATTTTAGTAGTAAAAATAGCTCGAAAGCACATGAGACGAGTTGAGAAATGAGGAGGTTCATGAAATCTGAGCTAACTGGAACTGTTCTTGCCTTGTTTAATATGATACGGTCTGCATATGCAATTTGTTCAATTGCCTCATTCACCACCCACCTAGGTTTCACTTCATTCAAATGTTGCATAGCATGCTTAGAGTCCACCAAAGTAACAACCCCATCAAGTTTTATATGTTGTGCCACTAGCTCATCTGAATTAAACGTTTCAATGACAGGAGAAGGCTTTGCAAGACCTGTAAAGAGAGAAGCCAAGGCCCATTAAAAAAATCATGTGCAGCCATTATCAATTTGTTAAACAATGTTTGAAGTATACTGGTTAGACATCAAAGGAATTTAATGTAAAACTAAAACTAAATTAAGAAGTTGAACACATAGAACTGTTCTTTTTTTGCTACACCTCATCATTTATTGAAAATGAAGTCAGATTTAGAAATGATGCAAGTGGAATCACTTTAATACATACTGAAAGAATGGAGACTGAACCCTACCACTAATGCAGAATGGAAGAATTTTAAGTAATAGCTAAAGATAAATGTTGTCATTTCAGCACAAATGAAACATGTAAAGCATGTTTACATGTAGATTTATACAGGGTATCTCAGTTTAAACAAAATAATCAGGCAACCGCAACAATGCCCTGGCCCCACTAATCCTACCATCTTTCAAGTTGACAATCATTTGAGATCTTAGGGGACGTTTGGTTCAAGTTTTTGAGGCTTGGGAATGGGTTTTGAATTCCTTACCCATGTTTGGTATGTTTAGGATTGGGAATGAGGAGGGAATAGGAGGGGCTTGTGTGGGAAAGTTATTCTCATTGACTTGGGAAAGCTATTCGTAAGTCCCCCCGGGAATAGACTTGCTTTCCTAGGAATGATGTTTGGCTATTTTGTTTGGACGGTTATACCCTCTTTATTTTCAACTTCTATCCCAAACATGTTAATCATCATGAAATTAATGAAGGGTATTAAAGGAAAACTAAATAAATTAAGATTCCTATCCCTTTGTAAACCAAACATGGAGATGAGAATTTTTAAATTTTTGAACTATCTATTCCCAACCTAACCAAACATGGGTATGGGAATGTTGAATTCCTTTCCCATGGGAAAGGAATTGAAAATCTATTCCTAGGAATACAAAAACTTGATCCAAACGAGCCCTTAAGGTTGATGTAAACCTTATGAATGTGATACTGTAACAACCAGTAGATATACCAGCTTGTTTGGAGAAACAAAAGCAGGGCAAAAGAGACCTATATAGGTAGTAGGCATTAGTGCCTCTACCAGTTTGAAGTGTTCTAAAAGTCGGCCTAGGCAGCGCCTGGTGCCCGCCCGATGCCTGCCTAGACGTCCACCTAGGCCCCCCGACTATGCATGTTTGGGGTTTTATGCACTTTTTTTTTTTGCAAATTTCAGTAGTTTTTTAGGGAGAAGGGAGGAGGGAGGGGGGGGGGGGGGGGTATTTTTATTTTCCTGAACCGCGCCCGGTGCCCACCCGACTAGCGGCTAGCACCTTTTACAACCTTGCTATTTGTATCTTCATGTGTCAATCTAGCAAGTCGGTACCACCCAGTATGGAAGTTCAACATCAGTAACACCATGTTATTTAGCAATCATGTGTATTAGACATTAGATTTTGAACTTTCTCATATTTATTTCTATATGCTTCAGAGCAATAGGATAAAAGATCTTTTCATGCTTGTCAGATGAATTTGGTGCTGTAAGTGAAATACCATTAAGTTTATGAAACATGTGGATATAAAGGCAATCTTCATTCATATGACTTAAGGTCACATGTACAGATGTACACATTTGTCATCTTTTAATGATTTTTAGACTACACTCGAGACTTGTGTTTGAGTCTTAAGATTACACATCCTAGTCATAAATTATTTAAGTGAGTTGATATGAACGTCTGAGATTGCACTTGTTTAAATTTTGGATAAATATATAGTTATATACTAAAATTGTCATTCTTTGTTGATCCAGGAGAACCTACAGAACCTTTGAGTCTGTGGAACTATAGTCATTCTTCATTTATAGGACTTAAGGTCATGTGTACAGATGTACACATTTTTCTGTTAATGATTTCTTCCATTTTCTTTAGTAGTCTATGCATGGGATTAGTAGACTACACGTGAGACTTGTGCTTGAGCCTTAAGACTAAGAGTACTCATCTAGTTATAAATGAGTTAAATGAGTCTATATGAGTGTCTGAGACTGCACTTGTTAAAATTTGGATGAATATATAGTTATATACTAAGACTGTCATTCTTAGTTGATCCAGGAGAACCTACAGAACCTTCCAAGTCTCACAAGCAGCAAAAGTGAAGAACCCGGCTGCAAACAGGAACCAGCAAGGAAAAGTTGGTCAGAAGGAGCTAATAGAGTTGATCAATGGAAACTGGTTGGTCAACTCATGAAACATCCTGAACGGTTTTGGTTGGACTCCGCTAGGGTGCATTTGGCCATTGGCTTGCTTATGGGTCTATCCTGCAATTTCTAGGGTTTGTATAAGCTGAGTGTGAAGCCCATGATTTTTTTAATAGTTAATTAATATGCATGCTCTATTATTATTATTTTTTTTGGTGAGCCCAAATGCCAAACCCACAATCTAAGTCCAGTACTTAAACCCAATAACCCAAACCCCAGCTCACCCATTTAACCCCACGACCCTATTCCTCAGCCCAGATCCTATCTCTCCGCGCCCCACTCCGCTCACCCTCCTCTCTCGTACGTAAACACACCAGAAGCTCCAAAAATTTCACAGAACCTTCACAACTTCATTTTTCACCAAAAACTCCATAACTTCCTCCTCCCTCCACCAAATCCAAATTCGAGACCACCGTCGCGTTCGTCTCGTCGTCCTCTCCGAATCCAGACCCCTCTTCCCTACCTTCCGAGTCCGTCCCCGCGTCGCTCCCGCGACAGCGCCCCGCGCCAGAACCCGCGCCGCCAGCCCTTCCCGCGCACGTCCCCGTGCCATCCGCGTGCACGTGTCCGTGTCCATGTCCGTGCCTGCGTGCATTTCGAGTCCGAGGCATCCCCTCGGTGCTCCGTCACAGCCTTCGGTAAACCCCGCAACCTTCTGTTAATTCACAGAACCATTTCTGTTCCGGAATAGCCAGTTTAGTAGTTTCCTATTTTAGATTCGGTAATAATTTTGTTAGCGTTTAATTAGATGGTTAATCTTAATTAGTTAGCTTAATGGAATTTAGAGTTATCATCTACGTTTAATTATGAATAACGTTGAATTAACGTTATTTCAACGATTATATCACTTTTGCCATAATTTTATAATTATTATTATTAAATGTAGTCTCAAAATATTAATTATATAGCCAAATATATGTTAATATAGGAAATGGTATTTTTTTAGGCCAAAAACTATATATTTATGTTTTTAGGTAAAAATGTTTATTTTCGTATTTTAACCATTATTTCTGTTAATAAAGTTTATGGAAATGAAAAAACAGAGATAATAACATATTTTCAAATAAAATCGTAATTTTTACTACAATAATGTTTTACGTATTTTTATTATTAAAAATGATTATTCTTTACTAAAGAAATAGTATTAGTAAAATATTTTGTAAAGTTTATTTAGAAAAATATTAAATTAGATTTTGAATATTTTGAGTTTACGCGATATTTTCTATTAAAATAAATCACGATAAAAACTGCTACTATTTTGAATATATTCCAAAATATATTATTTTATGCCCTATTTTTAAAATACTAATAAAATAGTTTTACCAAAATATTATATAATTAAATTATTATTTTCTCTAATAAAATGGCAATGTTTATAATTAACGTAGTTGCATTTAGTGGCTTTATTAGCCAATCTTTGGAATAAATTCTAAGGACAGATTATTATTAATGTAGGATTCAGAACTAACGTCAGATCCGTGTTGTGCTCCCGTCTACATCATTCGGAGAACCAATGCAAGTCATACTTATCTAAACTCGTGTTTTAATTGATAATTAATTTCATTGCATGATAGAGTTACTGTATCGACACCTAACTCACGGGATCCTACTCGAATCATATCGACTGCTTTACTGAATCATTGACTTGACTGCTTACTGAATCATTGACTCGACTGCTTACTGAATCATTGACTCGGAGATTGGGGGAGTAACGATAACACATGTGGTCAAAGTCCCTTACTGAATCACTGTGGATAGCGGAAGCCCAATCCACTTGGGCCGAAGCCGGACCGTGTTCATTAGAACACTTACTGCCTCCAACCTTAGCCGGCCACAGGCTGTTACGTGCTCTAAACACTACTGTAGCTAGATTGCATCATTCCATTTTTCAGAGTTTTTACTGCATAACTGTTTTATTATTATTATTTAGAAAATCATATTTCTATTATAAACTGCTTCTTGTCTCGTCTTTTAATTATTGAATAAAATGCTGGAATAGATTTGTGTCTTGCTCCCTCCTGACTGGAGACAACATTTTTAGGTGACTGCGACGATGATGAGCTGGCTTACACTTCCTATTATGGGCCCGACTTGGGTTCTGAGGTCTTAGCTGAACCAGGGCAGAGGAACCATGAGTCCTAGCTGCACCCTTTTCTGATTAGTTCACTTTTCCTAAAGTTGTAATAGACAAACCTTTGTGATGTTGAATACTTTTGCTTTTTCTTCATTTTCATTTTCGACTTTAGTTGTACTTCAGAATGTTTAATAAAATGTTTTATTTTTCGTTTAGACATTTGTACTGCTTGTGTTCACTGCTTGATACAGCTTATTATCGCCGTCTGTCACGCCTCGCTCCCAAAATAAGGCGAGCCGAGTACGTAACAACATTCCCAGGCTACGCGACATACGAATACGCCAGTATCCATATTCGCGATTGTCGCCCGTAAGGTTCGTGCATAGGTAAAAGCAGGTCATAACTTACATAAATTTAAGTCAGCAATAGTCTGAAACTAAGACATTCTAACTAATTGAACATGAGCATAACTATTTCTACCCAGTACAATTTTGAGCCCAACTATAAATAATACAATTATACCTTAAATAAGTAGAGAAAAGAGATTCTTGTTCCAACTTGAACGTCTTCAATGGTATCATCACGTCCTTGATCTCCAGTTGTCCTTCGGTACCTGATAGCGGCTTCACTTGGTACATTGCTACAAAACCTAGTGGACAATACTAGGTCGTTTAGAAACGACAAGCAAGTCCTCGGCCAAAGGAGTAAGGAAAGTAAAATAAGATGATAAAATTTTCGAAAATGAACCAAAGGAAAGGAAAATTTTAAAAGTAGAATTACTAATAAGAATTTACTACTAGAGCATCTTTTCCTAAGTGAATTCGGTTGTCAGGTATAAATGTGTAAACCTCAGACAAATCCTATATGCAAATGCAATATTTAGAGAAATACTTCTGGATCACACAACTTCTAATTTCTCAACAACAATCCCATTTACCCGGGATCAGGTTTATACTTAATGGGCGGTGCTTAGATTTATCCGTCCCATTAGTATCAGGATCACATATTGATGTGATATAATCAGGATAACACATGAGTGATTTTTCGAGTTATCGGAATCAAGTGTTATAACAATTGTCGTATGACTTGAAATTTTTCAAGAATATCGGAGCAGGCTACATTGGATATTACCGGACCGAATTCGGGAATTCGGAATCAATGGATACAGGAACATGACAACAGGAAGTGAGCTAAGCCTCACCCCGACAGACCCGTATGGCCATACGAGTGCCGGTAACAGGAACTGATCAGTTTTGTAAAATATAATATTGCAAAGATTTCGAAGGTGTGATCCAAAGTTTTCTCTCCCATCCCAAATGCAATTCTTACCAAAATGTAACTTAGTTAAAATTACATTTCAATTTTGTATCTCGTTTTTCGTGTGATAGAGAACATACATTAAACGAGAATAAAGTTAAGCAGGAGATTCCGTCTTAGCGGAAATAAAATGTCAAACTAGAATTTGTGCGCCTAAGGCAACACTTTTAAGGATTTCAGGGTTATGTTTGTACTAGAAAATTTGGTAAAATTAAGAACTAGGGTTTAATCATTTCGACTTTCTAAAATGGCTTAACTCTGGAAATTTCTCAAAAATTTCGACAGTCTTCTTTGTATTTTGGAGCCCGAAATTTTTCCCAATAGACATTAATATAAAACTAAACCCGGGTTCGCCGACCCCTTCGGTGGAGCAACCCTCAACACCGGTACCACGCAATATATATAATCTCGGGTACGCCGACCCCTTCGGTGGAGCAACTCTCAACACCGGTAACCACGCAGTATAAGTATATACATAATTCAAGAAAGAAAATCTCTTTATTACCTTGATAAGCAAGCTATTTATCTTGACTTGGCTATTGTCAAAAATGCTATGTCAAAATCAGAGAACCACAATTATTAGAACCATAAAGATAAATAAATCCAACATCTAAAATTTTATACATATTAGATGACATTCTAAATTTTAATAATATTGGTAAAATATTCATTAGGAATCTCTAGGTAATTCTTTATAAAAATTTCCAAGTAAATAATAACTGTCGAAGAATATGGAAAGCCTTGATCCTTTAGTAATTTCTAAAGTCTCTAGTCCTAGAGTAAGTAATTGTAGAAATTATAAACTAATTTGTTTATATCATAGTTTATAACTCAGGGGTCCAGAATAGTCTATATTGGGATAAAGTTTCAAGCCAAAATTACCTATGTATTGGGGTGCCTATAAACACTAATTTTAGCTATTATTGGTAAGGATTCATGCTAATTTAATCTATTATACATTCAGAACAGAATTTAATAAATTTAAAATATTATGAATAATATTTATTCTATAGTAATTTTCATATTTTAGGCTAAGTCAAAGTTATCAAATATGTACAAGATGACAAGAACTAAGTTTCTCTTTTCTTTTCTTTTTAATAGAAACTATATTACAACATTTATAAGTTCAAATTTGAAGATGTGTATACCTTTCCTTTACTCCGTAACAACTATATAGATCAAGGTTGGATTTCCGTATTGGTTATAAGCTATTACATATAAAAATTCATACCAAGTTTTGCTAATAACCATAACCATTTAACAATCATACTCGTAGGTGAGACGTTAAAACATTTTGTGTACATGTAAGATGAATTCCTATTTTATCTAAATGCCCTAATATCATGCCAAATTTCTTTATGCGAAATCAAAATATAATTCAAAATTGAACTATATTATGTGATCAAGAGATAATAATAAATAATTGAAAATAAAATGAATGAAAATATGGAGGAATTTAGGTTGAGGACTTGCCTTGAGAAAATTGATTTGAAATTGGAACTAGGGTTTGAGCCTTCTTCTTCTTCTTCTTCCAATTTCTCCTTCTTCTTCCTCCAACAAATTCTTCTTCTCCTTCATCTTCTTCCTTCTTTTTTTTTTGGAAAAGGGGGTTAGGCTTAGATTTTGATGATGGGGATGAAGAGAGAGATGATGATGGTGGTGGAGGTGACCGACGGGAAGGGGGCGGTCGACCGGACGGGAGCTGCCGGCGGTGAGGGGCCGGCCGGCGGTGGCGGGCGGCGAGCTGCGGGCGGCGTGCGGCAGGCGGCGTGGCCGACGGAGGCAGCAGCGGCGGGTAGCAACAGTAGCAGTAGCAGTAGTATGGGGAGGAAGGGGAGAGAAGAGGAAGAGTGGGTTATGTGTGTGTGGTTGTGTAGAGGAAGGAAAGGAAGAAGAACTAATGAAGAAGAGGGAAGAGAGAGAGTGCGGTGGCAAGTTATGGAGTCATCTCTCCATGCATCCTAAACATATGTCATCACCCATGCCACCCATCTTCAAATAGTGACACCTAAACTTAGTGAGTTGGTGAATCAAATATGTAATTACAAAATTTTTCTATGGATCCAAATGTAAATATATATGTGTTTATATATATATATATAATATTTATTATTGTTATTGTGGTTATCAATTATTATTAATAATATTATATTTTTGAAAAATTTAGAGCATAACACTTTTAAATATTTTAATAAAAGTAATATTTTATTAGGTGGCTATTACACCGTCTCACAACGGTGCAGGCTGTGCATGATCCGACTGGACCCATTATATTGGAATCGGGTCGTGACATGTTTTTAGTGGTGGCCCATGCAGGTCCAGTTCTGTAAATTGGTCGAGTCAACTTAGTCTAGACCAGTATGCAGTCCTGTAACTTGACCTAGGTCTAGATGAGACTTTAGAAAAATAGACTCTAGAAACAACTAGAACACCTAGATTATATTCACCCTGTTACAACATAGGGCCGAAAATATCTATTTATAATATTTATTTTTGCTTGCTTATAGTTTCGTAGGCTACCTTGCTTATGTTTGTACCTAAACCTTTCAGAGGATGGCAAATGAAAAACTTATCCCACCATTAGGCCAATAGTTATTGTGTTTATCTTCACATTTTTAGTTGTACTCACTTAGTATTGATGATCTAATATTTAGTCTTTAGATATTAAGGAGATAAGCAAAGTATGACTAGAGGAGTAATACCTAGAAGTAAGTTGCATGAATGTATGGTCACCAGAAATATGGTATCATAGTAAATCCTAAGGAGATGATAGCCAGGAAGACACGAACTAAGCTCGAGGATCAGTTGTTGGAGCCATAAACTTTTAGCCTAGTAAGATGTTAAAGGTACATGACTAATTAGTTGAGCATTTATCGAGGATAAAATTTATGTGATATGAAAATAGAAAAATATATAAATGTTGAAATTTGAATTGAAATTTGAGGATGATGATGATGATATATAAAAAATAATAATAATACGAAGATATCAGAAGTTATCAAGCTGGTAATGTAGAGTTGCATGATGAAACCGAGGATTATGACGGATAATGTTGAACTTAAGGTATAAATTTAATTGGGGATGGTGATCGACAAATAAGGATATGAATTAGAGAGATACAGATTTTATCAAATCAGAATTTGGAAATAAAGATTGTGAAATTATAAGTGTTACGAGGGTAAGTGAATGTGATATTATATACTATTGACAAGAAAATAAAGAATAGGGGCGAAATAATATTATCAAGGTTGGTCGAATCCGAGGGATTCAAGGAATGAAGTAAGATCAAAGGAAGGGCTAGAATTTAAACCTTGTACAAAAAAAGGCTCAGATTTAAAATTTGGATCAAATATGTTGGAGTTGGTGGAAATAGGAAATCTAAATAGATTATATGGCTGATAATGGGTTAAGAGATTTCATAGATACATCCTCCCAAAATCAGTTAATTTCGAGGAAGATCGAACATGTATTCTAGAACAATATTCTTCACCAGATATCCTACTTTTCTATGACTTGTTCCTGTATTAATTTATGTTAAACCCATTACCATTTCCGTCACACTAGTTTGACCATATTATTCTATGCTTCTTTTATAAACCTAGGATATAGTTGTGATTAAGAATTTCATAGTAGAATTCTAGATAGATGTGAGAAGACTATGATAAGAGGGGTCATAAATAGGTATCATAGGTGACCAAGGAATAATTTTGACAAACGAAACCTCGTCATGGATAAAATAATAGGATTTCAGGAATCAAGAAATTTTGAGGATTTCAACTTTAGAACGAAATTATGCAAGATTACTGAGATAGAATTTGGCAAACATATGGAAGTTAAGTTTTGGAAGAATAGAGTTTGGTATTCTTTTGGATGAAGCCTTAGGTATAATTGACGATTTTGAATTTTATGATTAAAGGAAGAGTTATGGAAGATAGAGGAAAACATAGGTAGAGTTAGCAAGAAAAGTCTAGAATTTGGTAAGATTTTCCCAAAGAGGAAATGAATTTGGATAATATATATAAACATGAGAATATGATGATCAAGTAAATGAACACTTGACGATGATAAACTTTTATGATCAGATGACTACTGTACTCAGAAGGGACGACTATAACCATGGAAGAATTATCACGAGCAATGAAATGATAGTGAATAAGCAGTGAGGAATTGAGATAAGACCATTGGCATGTAACTTTGAAAAGGGACAATTGGGTTTAAAATCTCTACCAAACATTGGAGACTCATATTAGTTATGGTAAGAATGATTGAGATTTTGTGATATTTTGCTAATGTGTTTGGATGAGAACGATTGTTAGGTGCATGGTTAAAGATTAAATTTTGATTAGTGATTATAATTTGGTCAATTGATTTCAAGAATTGAAAATTCTCGAATATAGATCGTGGATCGACTTTCTAAGGATTTACTCTGACAAGTGAAGATTGTGACTTTGATGTAGTCAGTTTTGGAAGAATGACTGACAATAAAAAATTGATGTCTGTAAAATGATTTTATCGAGAGAAATACTTAAAATTTGAAATACATTTGGCATACGAGTTACATACAACAACGGATGGAAATTTGATTTAGATGATTTATGATTCCAAATAGAGTTAGTTTTAATACCTTGGCAGTCAGCTGCCTTAGTTTTCTGTAGATACTGGAAGTTCGGCCAGTTTAGCGAGTTAGAGATTAATTTTTGTATGGGTGTTAATAAGATGGTTATCTTGTAAGTTATTTTTTTTCCTTCATATCCTATCTTGAAATGCCTTTTTGATCCTTGAAATAGTGTTTTGATATCCTTTCTACTACCATTTGGTCATCACGCAGTCCTCAATGAAAATATCTTATCCGATTACATTCCTATCATAGAACTTGTTGATTTTCTCTGAGTCACAAACCCTTATACCCCATTCCAATTTAATTTGGAATTTTTAGTCCCTCATCTCAGAATATTCTATTACTTTCTGCCTTCTCAATAAACTGTTGATATTCGTTTCCTTCTTGCATTTTCTGTTTCATGAGACCTCATTCGATTTTCTCCTATTTTATGATCATATTTTAAACATACCTAGATTTTACTCGTGCCTAAAAATAATTTTTGATCACAACAATATTCCAACCCTATTTCAGATCATATCTAGATAATTCTGACCGTGCCTATATTTTATCATTGTACCTAGTGATCATGCCTCGAATCCGTTTGTGACTGATGATTTAAATCTGAAACGATCTATAGCATGAATTTATACAGTACATGAGTTTTGGGATAAAAATGAGATAAATATGAATACTTGTGATTTGAATTTGAATCAAGGATGGGACAATTAATGATGTGAATACCAAACAAATTGACATTGTAGATTAGAGGTTGTTAAAATATAAGCATGGAGATGCACTATAGGAAGATGCATGATGAATCAAAAGATATGCAAAGGATGACCGAAACAAGAAATTTTGGACTTAAGGTGTAACTAATTAAGGATGACAATCGTATGAATTGAAGGATGCAAAAGATTTTAAATCAAAAACCAGAGATAGAAGGATTGTAAATAATACAAGGTTGGGAGATGAAATAAGATATATTTTTAACAGAGAAAAGTTTGATCAAAATGATACAGTGAAATCAAGATGAAGGGTTCGAACTTAAACAGGATAAATAAATTTTGTTGAGATTTCAGGATCAAATATGTAAAATGAGGATTTAGAATCAAGATATATACATGGTGAAAATGGACGTCTAAATAAATTACAGAACGATCACATATGAGTAATGAATGATAAAATTTTACTAATCATGACAAATTGGAGCATTGAAATGTGGTATTGGATTTTCAATATGATATTGGGTTACCGAGGCTTGATACTGAAGTATTAAGACAAGACGAAGTGTATCAAATCATAGAGTTAAATTTTGTATATATTAGCATGTTGAAGGAAGTATAGTATATATTGCAGGAAATATTATATGTGTTTAGTATGAAATGAGAAAAGACAAATTTTCTAAGGTGATGACGGTAATTGACAATTCAGGGATGAAAACATAAACCCATAATTATGGATATTTACTGTGTTTCTAAGGAGGGAAGAATGTAAATTGAGAATAGTGGATAAGAATGATGAAGATATTGCACTAGATGGATTTGCTATGGGACAGTTAGCCTAATTAAGCATAAGACTGTTGAGAAAGAATACCCAGACTAGTTTGAGGCATGATTGCATTATTGTATCCCTGCCCTTATCTTTGAAATTTCGAGGACGAAATTTTCTAAGGAGGGAAGGTTGTGAAGCCCATGATTTTTTTATAGTTAATTAATATGCATGCTCTATTATTATTATTATTATTTTGGTGAGCCCAAATGCCAAACCCACAATCTAAGCCCATTACTTAAACCCAATAACCCAAACCCCAGCTCACCCATTCAACCCCACGACCCTATTCCTCAGCCCAGATCCTATCTCTCCGCGTCCCACTCCGCTCACCCTCCTCTCCCGTACGTAAACACACCAGAAGCTCCAAAAATTTCATAGAACCTTCACAACTCCATTTTTCACCAAAAACTCCATAACTTCCTTCTCCCTCCACCAAATCCAAATCCGAGACCACCGTCGCGTTCGTCTCGTCTTCCTCTCCGAATCCAGACCCCTCTCCCCTACCTTCCGAGTCCGTCCCCGCGTCGCTCCCGCGACAGCACCCCGCGCCAGAACCCGCGCCGCCAGCCCTTCCCGCGCACGTCGCCGTGCCATCCGCGTGCACGTGTCCGTGTCCGTGCCCGCGTGCGGTTCGAGTTCGAGGCATCCCCTCGGTGCTCCGTCACAGCCTTCGGTAAACCCTGCAACCTTCTGTTAATTCACAGAACCATTTCTGTTCCGGAATAGCCAGTTTAGTAGTTTCCTATTTTAGATTCGGTAATAAATTTGTTAGCGTTTAATTAGATGGTTAATATTAATTAGTTAGCTTAATGGAATTTAGAGTTATCATCTACGTTTAATTATGAATAACGTTGAATTAACGTTATTTCAACGATTATATCACTTTTGCCATAATTTTATAATTATTATTATTAAATGTAGTCTCAAAATATTAATTATATAGCAAAATATATGTTAATATAGGAAATGGTTTTTTTTAGGCCAAAAACTATATATTTATGTTTTTAGGTAAAAATGTTTATTTTCGTATTTTAACCATTATTTCTGTTAATAAAGTTTATGGAAATGAAAAACTAGAGATAATAGCATATTTTCAAATAAAATCGTAATTTTTACTACAATAATGTTTTACGTATTTTTATTATTAAAAATGATTATTCTTTACTAAAGAAATAGTATTAGTAAAATATTTTGTAAAGTTTATTTAGAAAAATATTAAATTAGATTTTGAATATTTCGAGTTTACGCGATATTTTCTATTAAAATAAATCACGATAAAAACTGCTACTATTTTGAATATATTCCAAAATATATTACTTTCTGCCCTATTTTTAAAATACTAATAAAATAGTTTTACCAAAATATTATATAATTAAATTATTATTTTCTCTAATAAAATGGCAATGTTTATAATTAACATAGTTGCATTTAGTGGCTTTATTAGCCAATCTTTGGAATAAGTTCTAAGGACAAATTATTATTAATGTAGGATTCAGAACTTACGTCAGATCCGTGTTGTGCTCCCGTCTACATCATTCGGAGAACCAAGGCAAGTCATACTTATCTAAACTCGTGTTTTAATTGATAATTAATTCCATTGCATGATAGAGTTACTGTATCGACACCTGACTCACGGGATCCTACTCGGATCATATCGACTGCTTTACTGAATCATTGACTTGACTGCTTACTGAATCATTGACTCGACTGCTTACTGAATCATTGACTCGGGGATTGGGGGAGTAACGTTAACACCTGTGGTCAAAGTCCCTTACTGAATCACTGTGGATAGCGGAAGCCCAACCCACTTGGGCCGAAGCCGGACCGTGTTCATTAGAACACTTACTGCTTCCAACCTTAGCCGGCCACATGCTGTTACGTGCTCTAAACACTATTGCAGCTAGATTGTATCGTTCCATTTTTCAGAGTTTTTACTGCATAACTGTTTTATTATTATTATTTAGAAAATCATATTTCTATTATAAACTGCTTCCTGTCTCGTCTTTTAATTATTGAATAAAATGCTAGAATGGATTTGTGTGTCTTGCTCCCTCCTGACTGGAGACAACATTTTTAGGTGACTGCGACGATGATGAGCTGGCTTACACTTCCTATTATGGGCCCGACTTGGGTTCTGAGGTCTTAGCTGAACCAGAGCAGAGGAACCAGGAGTCCTAGCTGTACCCTTTTCTGATTAGTTCACTTTTCCTAAAGTTGTAATAAACAAACCTTTGTGATGTTGAATACTTTTGCTTTTTCTTCATTTTTATTTTCGACTTTAGTTGTACTTCAGAATGTTTAATAAAATATTTTACTTTTCGTTTAGACATTTGTACTGTTTGTGTTCACTGTTTGATACAGCTTAATGCCGCCGTCTCACAACGGTGCAGGCTGGGCATGATCCGACTGAACCCATTATATTGGGATCGGGTCGTGACACTGAGTTTGTGTGGATCGTTTTTAAGCCATAAAAGTGTTCTTCTGGGACCAAGGGATATGATCCTAATATGGTTAGGAGACCTAGCAATGTCCCAATTAGGACGGTTAGAACCCTTTAAAGATGGGGAACTGAACAAATATACAACAAACGGGAGACCTAAAGGGTCCATCAAACAATATGTTCAGCACCATATCCCTACCAAAGAAAGGATCAACAGGTGGTACATATACAAGAGGAGGAAGGGGGTGAAGATTTACGATGATCTATCAACCAAATAGATGAAAGACGTTTTTTTTTTTTAAATTGATGATGATCTACTAGAAGTATGGATCTGCAAAGACAACCTACTGTCACAAGGAGTAGGATCAAATCTCTTTGCAAAAGTGGGGAGAAAAAGACCTCTTATATTCTCGTAAATTGTTTTTTCTACAATTACCATAGTTAGAGAACTGCAATTAAAAGGGGGAAATCAAGAGTAGAGAAAATTCATTTGCCAAAGGAAAATGCTTTATTTTATTTCCACAGCTTATCATCTGGGTTATGCGGATTCAAGGGAGTGATCTCTCATCTACTGTGGATCTGATATCGCCCATCTTCATCTAACTTAACATACCACTTTTAACCATGGATGCTGCATTAAACAAATTTAACTAAAATATCAGTATTCCTCGTCACCTTTCATCCTCTCTTATAGTTTTATTGTGTGGCTCATAAACTTAATTCCTCTATAGTTATTACAACTTCAAATATTGAACTTATTTTTATGTATGGGTATTAAAATACTACTCAATTCATTAGGCATATTTTAGTACTTAGAATTTAGCTAAATAAATTAGTAAGCCGCACGGATCCTTTACATTTTCAAACCTCGATAGAAATATTGTTGAGTACTACCAGTTCTCCATTTTAATATTCTTTAAAGCATTTTAAACTCAGAAATTCTAGTTTATGATTACAGCAATATGATCTGTCTTTGTTTATAAATTAAGCTTTCGAGATTACTTTGGTTAAACAACTTGTGAAAGACCTTTGTTTCTAAATTGAACTTGTCTGGATTGGACTAGTTTGATCCTATAAACCCAAGTTCACTTGTTCCCGATATGAAACAGTAAACACTGAGTATATCTACATTCTGTGAAACCTAGCACAAATGGACTCAATTCTCAAGCATCTAATAATGGACATGCAAAAATAACATCAACAAAGAGCAGTACAATTTACTGTCAGTATATAAAAAGGAAATATAATAGCTTTAAAATTGATCATAATCTAGATTGATAATGATTTGCTTCAAGTACATTCTATCTAAAGCAGTTTATGCATTTTAATTATGTTTGTGAAAACAATAAAAAGTAGAAATAAGAAAGAATTTTATACATAATTGAACTTTTCTTACTCCGTAACAATCAACTCTACCTGTTGTTTCAATAACAATATGGTCAAACTTGTCTCTTTTTTTCTTTACCAATTCCAAAAGCATCTTAACTAGCTCCCCTCTCACAGTGCAACATAAGCAGCCATTGTTCACCATTACAATGTCCTCAGCGACTGAGGAATGATCGGCAACCAATGAACTATCTATATCTACCTCTCCGAACTGTCAATAATTAGAAAATATTATCAATATATTTACTTCTAGTTACACAAAACAATAACATCAAAATGGCAAAAAAAATGATTAGTGGGAAAAAAAAGGAAAAAAAATAGAAGAAATATAATAAAACTAAAAATCTGCTTTAACAATTGAAAAATCCTCTAGTGCACGGTTTGCAGTATTGGACAATACGGATACATGGCAAGCTCTTAAAAAGTGATCACTTCACCAACTCAGGCAGCAGACTAGGCATTTTGACTCCTAGGCAACAAATATTTAGGCGGATTGGTTATGAGACTCTTGCCTAGCCACATAAGGTGCTTCATTTTAACATATGAGTGCCTTCTCTCTCGAATTTAAACTCAGCCCAGCTCAAGTCCAAGCCCAAAAACATATGAAATAAAATAGGAAAGAGAGAAATCTGAATCCCTAATTCTGATTTAATCCTGACTCCTTTTCTCACTTCTTTAACTCTGACGGTAATTTAACTTTAATATATATGTATTAATACTTATCAATATCATTGGAACAACATGAGATATCACACCAATGAAAAAAAGTCCAAAAGACTACATCAAGTAAAAATAAAAGAACCCAACACACTTACCCCCAACACAAAGACCCAAGCATGAACTACATGTTTTTCTTAACTTCCCTAATGCGCACACCCAAAATTTTCACATAGATTTTAGAATGCTAATTGGTTGGCAAAGATATTGGGAATCCATATTTATGTCATTTATGGTAAAAATGATGTGTTATAAAGATCTTGTGGCTTTCGAAAATTAAAATCCACACATTTCCTTCCACTAATGCAAATATTTTAAATCCTCTCAAGAAATACCAATTGGCTAACTCTCAATTAGAAATCCTATTATTTGGATTTTGAAATCCATGTTGACTAACCATCCCCCACCCCTCTCCCCACCCCCCCTACCCCCCACACCCTCCCACCCACCAAAGTATATATAATCGGGTAATCATATATCACAATTACGCTACATTTGCAATCAATAAACAGGTCATAGATAAAATAAGCTAGGAAGCATGGACACTCCAAAATTGTGGCCGTGTTGTGCTGGGCAGGGAATGCTTCTTAGTTGGGGAGGGAATGACAACAAACCAGTTCTTCAGGGGAAAAAATGATGCCTTTAATGAATAACATAGACTAAAGATGATACTTATGGCTGAATCACAGAGAACGACATTTGTGAGTACTTTTATCGAAGTAATTAATAACCTAAATATAAAATACAGAATTACTGGTAAAAGAATCATCAAAACATTGGCGCAGACAAAGTTATTGCATAAACAGCGTTGCACATGTAGTGTTTGCAAGGCATAGAACTGGAAACAGACACCAGAAAAATAGTATAGAAAAAACGGAAAATGGGATGCAGATAAAAAGAAGTTGGTCAGAGATTGCTAGAAATATCAATGGCACGGACAGAAAGATACATAAGGCTGACCTATTAGGTATAGGTATTAAATAAAATCCCAATTTAGTACACTACATTTAGCCATGAGCAGAAGTACTATTATATACAAACAAGGAATACATGCCTCAATTGGATTTTTAAAAAAAGAATTGGCTGAGAACCAGAGAAGAAACAGTGCTTCGTATTAGTATAGTAGCTGTTAAGCTCGAGATGACTCGTAACTCAACATGCTCATATATATTGTTCACCCACAACCTGCAAAAAGTCTAGGGTTTAAATCTCATTTAAGCATTTTTTTTATTTTCTCATTTATTTCAGCCTTTCCACAAATGTTATATGAGGCTTTCCACAAATCCCTTTCTTCAAAAGGCTTCCACAAGCACAATCCTAAGCATGGTAAGGGGTGATAAGTTGGCTTAATACAATCATTGGTCTACGACCCAAAGCTAAAGGTTTAGCCTTTTATGATGTGGATCATGGCAATGGAAACATGTGGTTATAATGCTTAGACTATAGTCAATGAAGCATTTCAATTTCCATTAGAGTCTGCTTGGCCAATGAAAACTTTTGAAACTAGGAAATAGATTCTTTTGGTTTCAAGAAACTTAAGAAAAGTGAGTTTCCAAGTGATAATATTGTTTTCTGAAAATATAAAGTAGACAAATATTTCAGCCTCTCCACGATTATTATCCTTCTGCATGAGGCTTTCCACAAATCCCTTTCTTCAAGAGGCTTCCACAAGCACAATCTTAAGCATGGTAAGGTGATAAGTCGGCTTAATACTATCATTGGTCTACGACCCAAAGCTAAAGGTTTAGTCTTTTACGATGTGGATCATGGCAACGGGAACACTTGGTTATAATGCTTAGACTGTAGCCAATGAAGCATTTCAATTTCTGTTAGTCTGCTTGGCCATTGAAAACTTTTGAAACTAGGAAAATGGTTATTTTGGTTCCAAGAAACTTAAGTGAGTTTCCAAGTTATAATATTGTCTTGCATATAACTACAAGGCTACAAGCGATCATTTTGGAATAGATTATTTTCATCACAAATGTGTTGCATCTCATGTTACAAGTATACAGTCAATGTTGTAATCAAATATAGCACATCAACATCAGTTAAATCTAAATGTCATATAAACTATAAAGACCATTCATCATTGCTCAATAATATGAGGTGAAAATAGCTAGAAAACTATTTAAAAAATTCTAAAAGAAGACATAAAAGTAAAAAAGATATAAATCATGATACCTCATTCTCAATAACAGCAATCCTCTTTCCATGTTGAGAAGTTAGAATATGGTTTAAGAGAGTTGTCTGCAAAGATACGACAATCCAGTCAATGCTCACTAGACAACAAGTGGCAAAACCTTTAATACAGAAAGAACATACTTTGTCAGTAATTATCAGATGAGAACTTACAAATCAAAATAGTAATATGGATCACAAATAGTATTCTTTTACATGTTCTAGTTAAGCAAAATGAACAAATTGTTAAAGCCTTCAATAGTAAGTTACTACTAAGGACACACAAGAAACAGACAAAAATCATCTGCTTAGCATGATAAATAAACCACTTGAGTTACCATGATAAATAAACAACAGAACTCCTGCTGCGACTCAAGTTGCAGTCATTGACTTACTGTCTCTCCCAACAGAAGAACCACTTGAACTCCACCAACTCAAGTTGTAGGCCTTGAGTTCCCACAAACCAAACAGGTGATACAGTGTATGCTACATCAAACTAGAAAGTAAGAGAATCACCTATATTTAATCGTGTCTGGATTAGAAATTAGTAGCAATGCAGGCAACAATGGGATTGCCATTCCTTTTCACTCTTTAATTTGAAGTGTCAAGGAGATGAATGCAATATATTGTATAATCTTCCAGGCTCCAGCTTTGTTTACACTCTTTATAGTCCAGAGGAACTTGGAGGGCGCTCCTTGGTTGCATGAGTGTAGTCGGCGTCCGCCAACTCAACTAGGGTCCTAGTCGGCCAGAAAATTGGTGGAAGCACAAATAAGGCCTAGGCGGCCGACTAGGCGGGACCTACTCGGCCAACTAGTAGCAAAAAAAAAAGTGGAGGTAGCCGGTCCTTCGAACCTTGCAAAAAAATTACAACAGAAAAGAGGCAAGTACCTCGACTAGATATAACCGCAGACGACGCCTAATCGGCTAGCGGCGGACAGAAATGAGCCAGATCGTCGGGCGGTTTTAGAGATCCTCGCCGGAACCCTCTTCCTGAGAAGACGTCTCCGAGTCAAATTCCCACGGTGAACTTCCTCTTCCCCGCTCTCAACAGAAGGTGTCTCTCCTCTCCTTCTCCTTCTCTCTTAGCTTTCCTTCCCGATTTGTCTCTCTGTGAACTCCTTTTTTTCAAAACTTTCTCTCTCCTTTGTAATTGATTTACTCCTTGAAGTAAATAGCCGTTAGGGACTCGAGAAGAATTGAAATGGGTTTAACCTAAAAAGTTGGGTCGGGCCTAATCTAAATGAAAGAAAATTTGATTGTTTACAGTTATGGGCCTAGAGTAAAAATCAGGAGAATAATAGGTCCTTAAAATGATCAGGCTTTTAGTATAAATGGTTCTGGATTGTTAATATGAGGATTATTAATAAACATTATATATATATATATATATATACGGTGGGGTGTAGCCATTGGGTACACCGGGGGTTCCAGTAGGGATGGACATGGTTCGAGTCCCCCCTTGGCATTGCTCCCTGGTCCGGAGAAAAGGACACTATATATATATATATATATATATATATATATATATTGGAAAAAGGGTAAATTTTATTCCAACTCAACATATAATCATACAATCATACACTCAGAGTGGGTGTCCCGCTCATCAATTATCCATAGATTTTACATCAAACTTAATGTTATGGAGGATGCCTACAGGAGGGGTGATAAGCCCCTCGAAGATGCGTACCGACTAGTTCTCGATTAATCCGACTAGTTCTCGATTAATTCTCCATAGATTTTACATCAAACTCAATGTTTTGTGTATATATATATATATATATATATATATAAACTCAAAACGATTAATCCGACTAGTTCTCGATTAATCTGATTAATCTCTAGTCCACGCGAACCGACTAGCAGCCGACTAACGATTTTTACAACCTTGCTGCATATCCAAAAGGTAGGTCTACATGCCTGCCAACCGCTACCCTAGGTTTTATAGCATGAGAAAATAGCATGAACTTCTCATGCTATTAGCTACCTTGGCTAGAAATTCAGCACCAACATATATGGTTGATGTCAGTACGATAGCCAATTATAAAACTTTCAAATCTTTTATGGAGGTTTCTTATGCTCTATAGCCGACATCATTCTGATGAAGAAGGCTTGAGCAATGCAGGCAACTACACCACAATGGATATAGATCAACTAAAGATATAATATAAGACTTTAACATCTCCGTCTTTCTAAGGAATTTTTTTACCTGAATAAAGTTCTAGCAAAGAATGTATATAATAGTAATGTTTGGTTATTATCAAATATCTGGAAGAAAAAAAATTACTTCATTAACTAAATATTTCATCTCATGGAATCTATTGATTTAGAGCCCATCATTCATCTCCAATATGGACGGAACTTTTCTGTCCTAAGAGAAATAGGAAAACATGTTGCCCTACCAATTGTTTTTATAGAGCAATCCTAAATGGCTAAAAAGATTCTAGTCTAAAGCTGATTAATTTGGAAGAAGCTGAGAAGCCATGGCTCCAGTTCTAAACTTTGAGCTCCAATAATTTGCCAAAGATGAGCCCTGGATATGCTTTTCCAGCATAAAAAGGTATTTTGACTATCGGATTTTAAGCACCAATTCATTTTCCAAGTATCATGCTTTTATGCCATACGTCGATTCCGGCACATGTTATTACTATCAACAACCAAGCTGTTCTTAAAAACCAGTGTTCAACTTGTAGGGCCATAAATACAACATGGCACCTGATTTTGGCGTGTCCTAATAATTTTGGAGTGTGTATCGTGTTTAAGACAATTCAACAAGGACAGGACATAGGTTTTTGGAGTTTTTGTGCTTTTCCTGGTTCGAGAAGGAATCAATAGAAGGGCACAATTTAGCGCCAACCATACTAAAAAGGTCATGAATATTGTATGAAGTGATACCTCCAACCAACATTTGAGAAAATCATGGTCTGAAGGATCAGTTGGAGCTGATACATGTCCGCATTCCATTTCAGATTTCTCATAGGTCGTTCCTAAACTGGGCAAGATAGCACTTTTGCCGATAACGATGAGTTAATAGTATCTTTTTGTTTTTGAAAGAGAGAAATAAGTTAATATAGTTACCAAAGTTCACGATATTAGCCGATACCGATATGATATTAATACAATTTTGGCATGTCCCGATTTGATACCGGTATTGGAGTCTCTTTCCCGGTCAATATGGCAACAAAAAATGAAAGAACAAGATAGAAGAATGAAAAATAGCGTCAGCATAATGATTCAGTTGTGACGAAGATTTAATGTTACAATGTATCGATATGATTCCTTATTGATGAACTGTAACCATAACCATTTGTCGAAGTTGTATATACATAAATTTACAACATTCTTCCATATTAATATCATTTTATTCAAAACTATTATTGTGGTTGCACTATATCTAAAGTCAAATAAATAAACAATAGTATATATTGCAAGTGCATATTATACCATTTAAAACTAACGAGAAACAATATATATAATATATAAAATTATGTCACAACGTATCAAAAATGTTAAGATTTTTAAAAGAATTTTTATATGTTTTGCTTTGCGAAACGAAGAACCCGATACTCCGATCCGAAACAGCAATCAAAACCGCCGATTCCGATACTCATATGAAAGGTCCAAAACAGATTATGATACCGATATTTCGAAGCTTGATTTAGACAAAGAATACAAATCAGAAATGGTTCAATCTATTACAGAGCACTAGGGCAAGATGAACTATATTGACTTGGATTAATTTTAAGACCAAATTCTCCAATTTCACAAAAGGTGTTCCCTGATAACGGCATCATGCAATGTTGTTTGCGTATAACTTATACGTAGAGCACTGTAAACCATACTTACGAAAAGAGGAAAAATATTTATCTTTATCTTAATCTATATGAATCATTTGGAGATTAAACCATTTTCAGTGTTTTTATACTAATAAGTTGAAAGTAAGAATCTGAAAACCTAGGATACTTTCGAGGTTCCCCTGCCAAAAGGAGCAATTGCATCATCCCAAGAGAGTATACTCTTGAAGGAAACTGGAAAACTTGTCCCCATAACTGTCAAATTGTTCCAAATCATCATCTAAGTGGACGTTAGGGAGACGTTTGGAAGATGTTGGTCAGTACCAAAAATTGATGGATCACTTTATCTCTCTCTTACTCGGCCAGACATATTTTACGCAGCTGGAGCTATACATCACTTCATGCATGTACAGTAGGCCATGCAACTTCAAGAAGCAGAGCGAAATAGCGAATACGTCATTTTTTTTGTAGAAACATTGCAAGAGAGGTTCCTTCCCTTGACCACCAAGTTTTTCACATCCAATTTGAGGTATTCTTAAATTCGGTTGAGGATGGTGGGTTTCTTCTTTTGTGGATGCCGGTGTTTTTTTCTTGGGGCATGGAGAAGCAAGAAATGGTCTAAGGCATGATTGAGTGTTGAAGACGAGTACAACATCAGTTCATGGCTAACAGAAGGATGTTATTGGAACAAACATCTCTTAAAAGCCAGAAGTGGGAGCGGGAACAAGAGTGGAGGCGGGAACGGGAGAGTGAGGCTCACTGTTCTAAAAGGCGGTCTAGGCGGCCGCCTAGGCGCTAGGCCCCTGGTGCCCGCCGATGTCCGCCTAGAGCCCCCAGGCGTCCGATTATGCATGTTTTGGAATTTTATGGTCTTTTCTGCAATTTTCAGTAGATTTTTTTGATTTGTTTTATTTATTTTTGAACCGCCTAGGCAGGCTAGGCGCTAGGCGGCGGGTGCCCGTCCGACTAGCGCCTAGCGCTTTTCACAACCTTGGTGAGGCTACTTAGAAGAGTCTAAAGTTGGAAGAATGCTAACAAAATTTCATATTTATTAATTATTGTTATCAAAATTTATAGATATTTTAATATTTATAAGAATTTATAAAGTTTAGTTCAAAATTACAGAAAGAATATTCGCATGGTGATTTTTATGATGTCTTTCTTGTTATTTTGATGAATGCGTATTAAAAAATTCTCCAACTTTCTTTCCAAAGTTTTTCTCCTCATTTAAAACTCTGGTACTATTATGGAAAACATTTATGTCGTCGGAAAAACACGCTCCCGTCACAGAAAAAAAGAGCTCCCGTCGCAAGGAAAACGAACTCTCAAGTAAGAACCGATGAATCGAGTTTCTTACTAAGATTCGTTTCTCGCTTCTAAGAAACATCCTACTCTACTATAACAACAGAAGAGAAATCAAGACTACTTGGTTATCCGGTCCAACGTGATCAGACAGAACACATAAAACCAATTCGGCATTGTAAGAAGCTAAAATGACTTGTGCTTGGTCTACATTACTCCAATACTTCACGACAGCAATTAGCAGACATCGTCAACAAGTATATCTCCGGACCGAGGTCTCGATAAGTCTTCCCGGAAAGCTCGGTACGAAAAGTATCTATACTTGGCTTGCAGAAGTACTTCACATCATATTATCGGGATTCCGGTGATGGCTGACCGGAAATCCAGTCAAGTCGAATATGTGCTTCCTCTAATTGTATCTATTTTATTACTGTTGACAACATATTCTCATAACAAGGACTGGAAGCAAAATATGCGGAAAGAAAAAGAGGGGAAAGAAAAAAAAAAAAGGGAAGACCTTTCCGGAGCCGAGGAAGCCGGTGATGACGGTGGCGGGAACCCTGGTGTCGAGGAGGTCGAGCGCCGATCCGACGGCCTCGGAGGAAGAAGCCGAGGCCATCGTCCTCGAGACGGACGGACGGAACGCTCCGGCAAGCCCGCCGGTGCTCGGTCGCCGGAGGAAGTGGGTTAGGGTTTTGGTTGCTCTCGCCATTGCGAATCGGGAGGCCATTGTTTTTTTCTTTTGGGGAAGAATTATTGCGATGGTCGGGAACAAACTACGGGAATAGGAGTGGGAGTCGCTTTTAAGCCCTTAGACGTCTCTTAAACCCCAAGGGGCCGGGCCGGGTCGGGTTAGACCAAATATTTTCTCGGGCTAAATCGGATATTACGAGATATTGATTGCAAGAAATCCGAATCTAATTCCATCGCGGCTTTAGGGCTGAAATCAAGCTGCTTGACTCGTTTATTAAAAGAAATTAACTAGTTGAGTTGGCTTTGGCCCTCTGTTAATGTGCTTAAACACTAATAATTGACTAGACCAAAGTGAGTCGAGTCACAACCGATCATAGGAGTTGAGTTGAATCGGGTACTCTTCGAGCTTAATGAGTCAAATTTTTTTACGAGTTCTCGAGCAAAGTTTCATATATCCAAGCTCGACTAGTTAAGGGGATTGAGCTTAATTTTTTGTTCAAACTTGACTCGTTCGAGTCTAGTCGAGGTCATGTGGTGCTTTTTATTCATTTGCATCCCAAGGCTAAATCTTAGACTCCAAGAATACTAACAAGAAATCCGAGATATTTATGATAAATAACCTAAGGAATTTCAAAGATACTAGGATACTAGCTAATATGAAAAGTAATCCTATAAAGCACACATAAATTGATATCCAGCTTCAACTATATTACCGAACAATTACTTGATTTTTTTTTTCCTTTTTTCGTCCATCCCCTTTTCCATATCGTGCCAAAAATTCAAGTTGAAATCCTTTTTCTCAATTCAGCTTCAAAATTGAATTCATTTACTTCCTTTTCCCCAATTTGTCACCAAATCGTAACTATTATTATTATTAATAAGACTCAGAAAATATAAGTGAAAAATATTCTAGTTCACTACAAATCCAAGTGTCGGTCTTAATAGAGCAAATGTATTTCTTCTACGCAATCAACAATTTTTTTATTCTGACAAGAAAGAAATTGAATTAGGGTTTAAAGTTGAATTGGGAAAACAATGGTAGGATTTGATACGGATTGAGACGGGGTTTGATTAAAAAGAAAGAGAAGGTAACAATCAATTCATTTATCGTAGAGTTGAACCGAGCTTCAACCATTCATTCCAGGGATATTATAATCCAAAAAATCCATCACCTGGAGAAATTATTCAGTGAGACGGACTCACCAGTCCAAAGATATAATGACATATGATAATATTAACAGCCAAAAAGAAACTAATCAAACAATTGCCAAAATTTTTGTTAAATAGTGGGGGTATATTTTAAATTTTATTTGTTTCATACAAATGAATGAGGATATTTGGTAGCTTTTTTAAATTTAGAGGTATAAGCTAGTTTCTATATTTTGAATGGAGGTATTTGCTAAAATATCCCAAAATAAATATAAATAGATGAAGCCCACTTAAACTATATTATCGAACAATTACTTGATTTTTTTTCCTTTTTTCGTCCATCCCCTTTTCCAAATCGTGCCAAAAATTCAAGTTGAAATCCTTCTTCTGATCAATTCAACTTCAAAATTGAATTCCTTTTTTTTTTCCCAATTTGTCACCAAATCGTAATTATTATTATGAACAAGACTCAAAAATACACAATACAAGTGAAACATATTCTAGTTCACTCCAAATCCAAGTGAAAAGATTTCGGTCTTAATAGAGCAAATGCATTTCTTCTACACAATCATTAATTTTTTATTCGGACAAGAAATAAATTGAATTAGGGTTTAAAGTTGAATTGGCAAAACAATGGTAGGATTGAGACGGGGTTTGATTAAAAAGAAAGAGAAGGCAACAATCAATTCATTTATTGTAGAGTTGAACCGATATCACGTCCCGATTCCGTCGAATCGATAGTCGTCCCCCAGGCATGATGCCGTGCGAACCTAGTTTGCGATCGCACAAGACATAGTCATAAGGTAATCCGAGACACGTGATCTAAGAGAGCAAGCAAACAAATTGAGTCACACATTAAGTAAAGAGAACTTTGATCTTTATTGATAATAGACATCATTTACAGACTCCGGTACAGGACTCATGCCGCGCGGGCTACAACATGACTCAATTATAAAAGAGTGCCGATGAGATAGCCGTTCCATACATTGCACACATCCCTCAATATATAACAGAGTCTTCCAGTGACCTGGAATGGAGGGATGCTGAGCCATCTTTCTTTGACGGTTGAGAGTCTTCAAAAGTGGAGTTGCGAGAAAAGTCAGTCTTCGACGCGCGACCGAAGCTTCAAAATTATGAACGTCGCCGAGCTAGTTGGCGCGTCCTTCCTGGTTCACTGGACCTGCAAAGGGCGAGAATCAGTACAATCACATGTACTGGCGAATGGCTAATTAAAATCCAAGCTATGTATTTGATTCAAGCAGTTTTATAAACATATTAGCTAGTTATTTCTGTGATCTTTCTAACCATCCTGATCGATTTGCATGTTAACATATTTTGAGGCAAGCATATGAACTGTATACATTAAGCAACTATCATATTCATCCCGTGTCACGTGCATTAGTTAAGCAGTGAAAGGGTGTGAAGGCCACTGGCAATGTCAAGCCATCACGGACTATAGCTGGGTTAGACGGCGACCCTTTCACGACGAGTAGCGAGCCCTGTGCAAAAGTTCTCGAATATAACCCACATCGATGTAAGGCTGCACTTGTTATACTCGTTCCTTCCGGGCCGAATCGGTCCCTTGGCCTAGGCAACCGTTGGAGAAAAGTACACCTTGTCGACAAGTTGTCCAATGACCGTTTTACAGAGTCTTGAAAAATGCTCTCTTTTCTAAAACCTTATCATTTCTCTTTTGTGTGCGAAACTTAGCCTTTCTTTTGAACTTTGTCGATTTACTCACTTAGCCATATCGTTGCGATAAACGTTAATCGATTCATTCATTGTTTTGCATAGACTAAGTGGAATTGCATAAGAAAGCATGTTTTCCATTTTCAATACCGACAGTTTGATAGCAAGTGTTTCGTGAAGAATCGTGCCACGATTTCTTTGATTCTACACTATTATGACAAGCATTCATTTAAACTTCATATTGATTTTGAAATAGAGGGACGATGCGAAGGAGGTCAGCCACTCTAGGGGTGCAACTCGGACGGGTTGGGTCGGGCTTGAGGTCAACCCGAGCCCAACCCAATGAATCATAAGTCTGACCCGAGCCCAAGCCCGGCCCGACTTTGGGTTCAACGTATGAAGCCCAAGACCAAGCCCGGGGGATCGGGTTTGGCTCGGGTTGGACTCGGGTTGGGTCGGATCCATCGAATTTATCGGGCTCTAATATAATATTTGAAATAATTTTAAGTAAAAATAATCTTAAACACATAATCAAATAGAAATCAAGTCTTGATAATTATAAATATAAACTAAAATATGATTTAAGATGAGGAGTTGAAGAGTTTGGACAAAAAAATTTAGGCTGTAAACTTTTTGTTTAAGAAGTATATATATATATATATATATATATATATATATATATATATATATATATATATATATATATATATATATAAGCCGGGTTTCAGGTTCTTCGGGCAACCCGACACTTGAACCCGAGCCCAACCCAATTTTTGATCGGGTTCAAATATTTTAATCCAAACCCGAGCCCAAACCGGAGTATCTTCAACCCTAACCTAACCCATCAACGGGTTTACCCGATCGGGCTCGGGTTTAGCCCGCCCAAGTTGCACCCCTAAGCCACTCGCCTTAGACTTGCTTCAAGCGAGCGACTGGTTGGCTGCGCTGACGTCGCCTACGCGATCACCTGCAATCGCATAAGCAACTGATTAGAACACTGTATAATTCAAGGAATTTCAATATGAATGCGAAGCTCGAAAACGTAAGTCACGAAAATCCATCGGAAACATTCACGAAAAACGTATTCACGAAAACCAAAGCCAAAGCCAAATCAAGTGTGGCATGAAAACCAGAGCAACGGGAGGTTTCTTCCGACTCAGCCGCAGAGCCAATCATTGAGGCAGAACCCGCTGAATATGGGACTTGGTTCCGAAGAAGCCATTCCATAACGTGGAATGGATCTTAATTCAACCGTTCTCGTTTGATCGACTCGGTCGATTCCAACCTATCGTTCCCGACCGAATCGATAGCGACAGTGTTTCTTTTTCGCACACCCCGTGGACGGAAACGAGACACGATGTAGGGACGGGGCATTACACTCGAGCTTCAACCATTCATTCCAGGGATATTATAATCCAAAAAGTCCATCAGCTGGAGAAATTATTCAGTGAGACGGGCTCACCACTTGGTAGTGGTGAACGATGAGCCCGTCCAAAGATATAATAACATATGATAATATTAACAGCCAAAAAGAAACTAATCAAACAATTGCCAAATATCATTAAGATAGAATTACCGAGGAGAGTATAAGACCATGGCTGGGTAGCGGAAGATCAGTAGATCGAGCCACGGGGGCATATTATTCCTTCCATTTAATAATTGTGGGAGTTGGGGGATAGTGGGCCCAAAAGACATGCAATGCAGCATGCACAAAATCTTGTACCCGGACATCTCAAAAAAAAATTAAAGATAGAATTACCAAAAATAATAAAATAATAACATGTGTCATTATACCAATAAGTGGGCTCATCACTGCCACATGATGGTGAGTCCGTCCCACTGAATAATTTCTCTATTACCTGACCCCACTTGACCAAACTAGTTTTTTTTTTTACCGAAAAATTTGCTAAAAAACTAAATGTAGAAGGATAAGTTTACAAAAAAGTAACACCTTGAAGGATTTTGTTGTAATTTGATTCATGTCCAGAATTATGCTATTTATCAAATCCAAGAGAGAGAAACTGATACAATAGCTCTAAAGCAACATCATTAACACCTTGCATTGAGATTATATTGTTTTCGAATTTTTCTACTACATTAATCAGATTTATTTTCAAGGTTAAAACATAATTGGAATCTAAGATGTTATATATATTTTTTAATGTTTTTAAGATACTTTTTGCACAGTTATAGTATTATACTTAGAACTCCTATTATTAAGGTTATTCTAAATCTCAAATTCAAAAATTCTACTTATTCATGTATGAATTATGAAACGTGATTTATAGCTAAGATATTTTTTAGCCATGACTTAAAATAAATTTAAAATCTAAAAGTTTAAGTTAAGTATCTTCAATCTAAAAATTTAAACTAAACCTAGAGCATCTTTAATCCAAGCTATAACTTTAAGTTTAATATAGAAACGAGTAAATATTTCCAAAATAAATAAAATTTTAAATACCTATATTAAATATGTGGCTCAAATCATAACTAATCTGATCCAAAAATTGGAAACATGTAGGATCCAACCAAGAGAACTCCTAATTCAATTGGTACTGATTAGGAACTATTATGACTGGTGAGAATTATTTGGAAGGTCCTTATTCGAGTTTAGATCATAAATAAAAAATTATTTAAAAGAACATTATCGAATGACGATAAAATGTTAAAAAAAAAATGATGGAAAGACCCTTGTTTGGTATACTTCTAGAGTCCATTATGTTTGTTACTATAGGTACACAGTGGAAGAAAATTGTCAAGAGAGTGGGTTACAAGGAAAACCTTTTTACTTACATCCCTTCGTGAAGAAGATCATGTCTAGATGTACAAGGAAAATCTTGTTACTTATATTGTGTTTGGAAACATTTTTTAGGAGGAAAAAAAAATTTCGAGGGAAAAAGAAATAGAGGAGAGTAAAATAAAGGTAAAGATTTTTTTCTTCACTTGTTTGGATGACCAAAAAGTAAAGAAAGAAAAAGTTTAAAAATAATATTTTATTTGTATGTGGAGAAAGATATAATTACCATTCAATCCTTGATTTTTTTCAAATCATAAATGATACTAATTTTTTTGAAGGGTAGTTGGGTAATTTCTCTCACAATCCTCTAAACTCTGTCCATTTTTCTCCCATAGGAGAAATTTTTTTTTGAGTGGGACCCGCATTAATTTTTCTCCCAAATTTTTCTCCCTCCTCTTCCCCCCTTCCCAAACACTACTACTTTTAATTTTTCACTCATTTTTCCCTCAATATTTTCCTTTCCCCCATTTTCCTCTCTTCCCAAACAATACCTTAGGGTTTGCTTGGTAATGGTGTTTTCACCGTCTTTGGGGTATTTTTAAACCGACCGTTATGAAAACTCATGCTTGTTAAATTTTTTGAGCCACTGGATTTGGTCGACTTAAAAGTCACCCAAAACCGGTGTAGTGTATTTTTGAGTGGCTTTATAACAACCTAAATCGGTGGGTTTTGGGTGGCTTTATTATTTTATTTTATTTATATTCTCGCCAAAAATATATAAATATAACTACTAATAACTAAACCTTTTTTTTGTGTTTATCTTTCTTTCCTTTCCGCGGCTAGACTTTTCTTTCCGATTGAAGGAAAATCCATAAATTTGCCTTGTACTTGTCTTTTGAGCTTCATTGAGTGCAGAGTTGTTTTTTGAGACAAGAATGCAGAAAAGACTTTTTGATGCAGGGGTTACCTTCACATCTATAAACCCACATTTCATCAAAAATAATTTTTATTTATATATGGATATAAAGATAATTTTATTATTATAGAAAACTTTCAGAACCACTGATCAATGTATTACAAAGCATGGATTGGACTGGTTTAAAAGTCACTACTTAAAACCACCAAAAATCGGACCCCTTATAACCGTTCATTTTCGCTACTCTCAAAACATCTCATAACCGCTACCTCCATAATTGCCAAGCAGACCCTTAGGGATCTATGATTCTAAAAGAAAAGGCCGAGTCGGCACCCTCTTTGGAGTCCAGTCTGAATTTGGTAACAACATATTTGTGGAATCTAAATCTAATTAAATATTTGATTAGATTAGATTTGGATGTCCATAATTGGTGTTGTGCTATTTTAGATATAATAGGATTATCTTATTTTAGGAAATCCTATTATGATCTAAAATAGGATATTGATGGACTATTTTAGGTGTAATAGGATTCTTATTTGAGGGCTTCCTATTTAAAAAATTATATTATGACCTAAAATATAATTTTCTCATCCTATATATATGGGATGAGAGTGGAGGCACAAAGTGGAGATTCGGGATGCTCGTCCACAAGAAAATCTAAGAGAAATTCCGTACTTTACTCTTAGGACTTCGTTATCCAAAACAGAAGGAAGAAGAAGATCTAATAGATTATTCGTCAATTTGGTTAGGGAGATTGCTACGGGTTGATGAGTGATCTCAATTATAATCTTTTATTTTTTTCTTGAGAGTGGTGAGTGGGTTGAACCTATTAGGGCAAAGGGCTCAACGTGAGTTTTGTCATTCTTGTAATTTCATCTGAGTTATTAAAGGTTGAGATTTGTCCAGGTAACGTATGTCACCGCCATATACTTGTCTTCATCTTGTGCTTGGTGTCTGTTAGACGGGGGTTAGTTTTGATCAGGTGGATTGGCAAACGATTCCGCACGCGCCCAATAATTGGTATCAAAGTTTTGGAGGTTCTGGCAACTATGTATATGGAGCAGGTGAACACTCGTATGATCACCCTCACATGAAGAAACTGGACGATTTGGAAGCCAAGGATGGAGGATCTACTCTGGTGCAAGGACTTGCTGTTAGGGTTATATACTAAAAGCATCACTTTTGTAGTAACCTTATTTCCTTAAATTTTGAATGAGAATCATATGGGCAAATGTTTGCATATTGTATTTGTTGCAAGTGTTAATGCAAATGTCTGATATTCTATATTGTAGATAGTATGGTGTGTGGTGTCACACAGAAGATCATATTATCAGTTTCCTATGGAGTATATAAATAGTTCACAACCTAGATGGACTTGGACAATCTATTAGAAAGGTTGTAGTGTAATCTGGTATTAGTCTATCTTGACTATAGGTTTACACTAGTACACTTTGTGTGTATTGAACAGGACCACTTGAGGTTGTTCTCTTTGTACTGACTACATAAGAGAATAAATACCTCCGTTATTATGGATGCTTGTGCTCTTAATCCGGATATAATAACAGACATGTATATGCAGTGTGCATTACTTTGACTCACGAAAGAGTGAGATTCATTATGGATCAACAACATCTATGAATTGGGTAATAATATTGTATGTATGATGGGCTGTTGATTATAAATGAAATCCATGTCCCGATACATCGGGTTGATGATGTCCCCTTAAGGAGCTCATAAGGATTGTCATATAAACCCTGCAGGTGGATTATATCCGACATGACAAATAAAGTTGAGCGGTACTATTTAAGGATAAAAGATGTCGAATCAATATAGTTGTCAGTAACTTAATTTGATCGACGGACATACGATATCTTAACATGGGGAGCCAAACGAGCATATAATAAAAGGAGCCCACAAACATAATTTGGGATTAGGGAGGTAGTGCAACAATAGCTCATTAGTGGACCGAGCTATTGTTAATGGGCATGGATTGTTTATTCGGGCTGAACACGGGATATCCAGATCCGTTAGGAGGCCTAACCCTAATTTCTCCTCATGGTCCATGCCGTAGCCTATATATATCCTCTATTCTATGGCCGCCACATTACTGATCATAAATCTGAAGCTTTCTCTAAATTCGTGATTCACGTAAGGAGAGAAAGAGAGGGCTGCCAAGGAGAAGAAAAGGTTGGGAGATCATCGCCCACACGACGTCCAACTCGAGGAAGGAATACGTGCAAAAGATCTTGGGGTCGTTCGCTCGAGATTGCCAGGAATTACTTGTCTTCTTTCCGCCGTAGGTATAATTCGTGAACCCTAGTTTCCGCCTAAGGAGGGTTAGAACACGTATTAAATCTGTTTAACTTTCTATCGATCAATACGCACACCAAAGTAAGGGTCCTGGGAATCCCCAGTTCCATCAATTGGTATCAGAGCCACTTTGGATCTGCGTATTGATTGATACGTCCATGTTGTCCAATAAAACCTGTATTGTGTAATAGTCGATAGATGTAGATTTGTTCTAACTTGGTTTTGCAGGCATCTTAGATCCAACTATTATGGTCCAATGCATGTTTTTGATTGTGTTGTTTAAACCACGGACATGTCATGGATGTTGTTGTTGCTGTGGATGTAATTAAAATCACGAGGGTTGATCGTGCATATTATTTGATTTTTTTTTCAATCTAGATTATGTGTGAACTCTTTCGGGAGGCATAGGATTGATGTAATTTTAATATTTTTGATCAATCGTGATGGCGGTGGTGGCTATTTCTGACCCATTCATCCCGTGTCACGTGCATTAGTTAAGCAGTGAAAGGGTGTGAAGGTCACTGGCAATGTCAAGCCATCATGGACTATAGCTGGGTTAGACGGCGACCCTTTCACGACGGGTAGCGAGCCCTGTGCAAAAGTTCCCGAATAACCACGCCGATGTAAGGCTGGCATTTGCTATACTCGTTTCTCTCGGGCCGAATCGGTCCCTTGGCCTAGGCAACCATTCGAGAAAAATACACCTTGTCGACAAGTTGTCCAATGACCGTTTTGCAGAGTCTTGAAACATGCTATCTCTTTTCTAGAACCTTATCCTTTCTCTTTTATGTGCGAAACAGCCTTTCTTTGAACTTAGTCGATTTACTCACTTAGCCATATCGTTGCGATAAACGTTAATCGATTCATTCATTGTTTTGCATAGACTAAGTGGAATTGCATAAGAAAGCACGTTTTCCATTTTCAATACCTGCAGTTTGATAGCAAGTGTTTCGTGAAGAATCGTGCCACAATTTTTTTTTGATTCTACACTATTATGACAAGCATTCATTTAAACTTTATATTGATTTTGAAATAAAGGGATGAGGCGAAGGAGGTCAGCCACTCGCCTTAGACTTGCTTCAAGCGAGCGACTGGTTGACTGCGCTGACGTCGCCTACGCGATCACCTGCAATCGCATAAGCAACTGATTAGAACACTGTGTAATTCAAGGAATTTTGATATAAATGTAAAACTCGAAAATGCAAGTCACGAAAACCCATCGGAAACATTCATGAAAAACGCATTCACGGAAACCAAAGCCAAAGCCAAATCAAGTGCGGCATGAAAACCAGAGCAACGGGAGGACTCTTTCGACTCAGCCGCAGAGCCAATCCTTGAGGCGCAACCCGCTGAATATGGGACTTGGTTCCGAAGAAGCTATTCCATAACGTGGAATGGATCTTAATTCAACCGTTCACTACTAAAATAAGGCAAATTAGCGACGTCATGATACGTCGCTAATTAAGAAAAATACGTCACTAATCATAATTAGCGACTACTTTAGCGACGAAACATGAAGGTCGCAAAAAAGCTAGTCGCAGATGACAAATTCGTCACCCTCCGTCGCTGTTTGCGACGTGACCACAATGTCGCTGGGTCGTCGTAAAATTAGCGACGGAGGGCGACGAAATTGTACATCTCCAAATTAGCGACGTAGTGCGACTACTTAGCGACGTTATTTCTTTTTATGTGATGACATGGCATGCCTGCCACATCAGCAGCGTAGCGACGTACAACGACCAAATTAGCGACGTCAACTCTCTGCCACGTCAGCTACTGAGCGACGGACTGCGACGGATAGCGACGTAACGACGCTAATTAGCGACGTCAGGATACGTCGCAGATCGTCGCTATACGTCGCACATATTATAAAAAAAATTAAAAAATATAATGTGTATTTTTGTTATGCTGTGTGCGTGTGTTTACAGTGTGTGTGAAGTGCAGTGTTCGAACCATCGACAGTTTCGCTTACTGTTCTATGTTTTATCTTGGATAGAAAGAGCAACAGTTCAGGGTGCACTTCTCAGAGCTTCCTCTTCACGTCCTTCACCTTCTCGGGATCCTTTACGACGTCCCGAGAAAGTGAAGGATGTGAAAATGAAGCTCTCAGAAGTACACCCTGAACTGTTGCTCTTTCTGTCCAAGATAAAACATATAACAGTAATCGAAACTATCGATGATTCCGAATACTGTATTTCACATATATTGTAAACACAGACACACATCATCACAAAAATACACATTATATTTTTTTAAAATTTGGGCAGCACCTCCTTTGTATATCAGATCATCGCTTATAACCCAGCGTAGGTATATTTGTCATCCCCGTCGCAGATATCATCATAATTAGCAGTCTCCCATCATAACAGTCTACAACTAATAGATGAATAACAGTCTCCCATCATAACAGTCTACAACTAAATATCATACATGTACTCAATGAAAATACCAACAAAGTAAATATCACAAACATACATGTCCAACAAACATACATGTCCAACAGAGTCAAATAAGAATGAAAATCAGTGTACCAATGATCAATGGGCCCATAGGGCCAATACATACAAAGATGATAAAAAAATCTACTGGATCACTGAGGATCCCTGCTGCGCATCTGAGATAGCATGTACTCATACTGCTCCTATGTGAGCTGCACCATAGGGGCAGTAGGAGGTAGTGCAATGTCTGGAGTCGGTGCCGTCGATGGACCGGGAGGACATATCTGCTCCAGCTCTCGCAGTCGCTCTACAAGAAGTAAAATAGAAAGATTTGTATAATATACACAAATGATTGCTAAAATTTAAAAATAAACAAAATTTTTACCTTGAAGTGGGCCAACCAAAAGGCCTTCCTATCTGCGGGAGCATCTGAGTAGTTAATCCAAGGCCTACCATAGTTCTGCCTCAAAAATAACCCCAGCTGTCTCTGTACTGTAGGAGGTCGATATATATACAATAATAAATTTCATGAAAATATATGTACATATAATCATTTGAGAAATATATATTAACTAATTAACTTACTTCGTAGGCCCGTCCATCCAAATCTCCATACGCGTCTCGTCCGGAGGAGCGCATGGAGGGTCGCTCTCACCTCCTGCCTGAGACTTGAAATACATCGAACAAAAGTTTGTAATCTCCTCGAGAACATAGGCTTCACAAATAGAACCCTCGACCCGTGCCTTATTTTTTACCTTTCTTTTTAGGTGATTCAAATATCGCTCGAACGGGTACATCCATCGATATTCGACGGGTCCACCAACACGTGCCTCATAGGATAAATGAATCGACAAATGCTCCATATAGTCGAAGAATCCAGGAGGAAACACCCTCTCTAGCTTGCACAGTGTTACCACAATGTCCTTCTCTTGCTTTTCTAGACGATCAATGAGCAATTTCTTAGAACAAAGATCCATGAAGAATATGCTAAGCTCCGTCAATGGATCCCAAACTGCCTGTGGTAAGAATTCTCAAAATGCAATCGGAATTAGCCTCTCCATGAATACGTGACAATCGTGGCTCTTCATACCCGTCAATTTATTTTTCTTCGGATCGACGCATCTTCTCAGATTTGACACATATCCGTCTGAAAATTTTAGGCCCTGGATCCACCGACAAAGTCTCACTTTATCCTCCTTGTCCAGTGAGAAAATTGACTTCGGCAGGAACTGTTTTCCATTCTCCTCTATCAAATGCAACGCAGGACATTTGCATATTTCTTCTAAGGCCAACCTGGACTTGGGATTGTCTTTCATTTTTTCTTTTACGTCCATCACAGTATTAATTATGTTATCAATTCTTCTCAATATGCATGACATCAAGATTATGTCTGATCAGATTGGTACTCCAATATGGCAGATCCCAGAATATGCTTCTCTTTGTCCAGTTATGATCTCTACCAAATCTATCGCACTTGTACCCAGTTGTAGGATCTTCGATAGCACTTGGAAAATCTCTAATCTCCTCCCATATCGTGGCTTCGTACCACCTTGGCGGTAGATCACCCTTCTCTACAACGCCGGCACGGAATGCATTCATGTTCCTTTTGAACGGATGATCTTTTGGCAGAAATTGCCGATGACAATCAAAGAAGCACGGTTTTCCTCCGTGTTTCAAGCGAAAAGCCTTAGTACGGTCCATGCAATACGGACATGAAAGACGGCCATGAGTGCTCCATCCAGATATATAACATTCCATAGGCCGAAAAGTCGTTGATGGTCCACATAAGGGTTGCCTTCATCTGAAAATTCTGCTTCCTGGAAACATCGTACGTGTTAGCGCCTACTTCCCATAACTGATTCAACTCATCCATCAAAGGCTGTAAGTACACATCAATGTTCCTCTTGGGATTGTTCGGACCAAGAATTATAACGGTTAGAAATATGTACTGAGTCTTCATGCACATCCAAGGCGGTAGGTTATACGGAGTGACAATCACAGGCCAGCACGAATACTGGGATCCCGAAAGACCAAAAGGAGTAAAATCGTCAGAAGATAGTCCCAAACTGATATTATGCGGATCTGAAGCAAAATCAGGATACACTCGATCAAAGTGCTTCTACGCTTCTCCATCGGATTGGTGATCCAACACTCCTTCAATCTGTATCGCATGTGCCAACTCATATTTTCGGTCGTCTCTTTCACCAGAAATAATCTTTGCAACCGCGGCGTTAAAGGCAAGTAGTGCATTGAATCGGTCAGTCTTCTTGCACCGGTAGACCTTACTGTACTAGTTGTCTTATAGCGATCAGCAACACAAAATCTGTACACATCTGCGTCCTTGTCGTCTTTGTAGTACAATATGCACCCATTGCGACAAGAATCAATTTTCTCGTATCCCATCCAGAGCGATCTCACCATCCTCTTAGACTGATAGAAGTCTTTAGGTAACTTAGCACCCGCTGACAAGATCTCTATAATCAACTCCAACACTCGGTTGTAGCATTCTTACGACATGTTAAAATCTGACTTAATGCTCAACAGTCTTGTAACCACCTCCAGCGGTGAATGATCCTCACAACCAGGATACAATGGAGTCCTTGCATTCTCCAGCAACTCCATGAACTTTACAGCATCGACATTCGGTGCCTCCTCAGCTGCATCATGAACGAAACTAGGCCCCGCAGCGTCGAAAACCATGTTCACGCACTCGTCGTCGTATGCATGATTATCTGAAACAAAATTAGGTTCCGCATGCACATACGGCTCAACATAAGGCTCCGGCTCTGATGCTAAAGACACAAGTTCTCCATGTGCGGTCCACTGATAATAATTAGACGTGAAACCCCTCGAGTACAAATGATATGTCACTTCCACTTCTGGATAATATTTCACGTTATGACAATTCACACATGGACACTTAATTTTGGTGTCGTCCATGTACTGAGGGAACGCCTTAGCAAACTGCAGGAACTGCTCTACTCCCGCTATGTATTCATCTCGCACACCACACATATCATCATGACGACGATTGTACATCCATGAACGATTCCGCAAGTAGTAATTCATATCCATTTAGAAATAATTCTGCAAACATGGAAAAGACATGTTCAACGCAGTAACTAGTCAAACTGGATGAAGTTGATTTGACTTAGTCAATATCTTGGACAAACTAGTCAAACTGGGTAAAGTTAACGAAGTCTAGGCGATTATCCTTCACTAGACATAGACATAGAACAAACACCGATATTTGCAGTGTTCGAACTTCCTAGTGTATATTACAGTAGAGAGAACTTTACCCTTTCATAGGGTAAATCCTAATTATCTTGTGATACCATCTTGGTATCACAAGATACCTTAACCTGTCACGCTCACTCTAGCCCACATCTAACTCTAATACAAAACCTTACTAACATATCTTCCACAATTTCCTCACTCTCTAACACAAACCACATCCTATTACTAAACCTTTCCTTAACATATTATCTAACCTGTAAACTGATAGTGAGTTTAATATACATGTTAGGGTTCATGTATGCATAGGGATTTATGGGTTTTTGAATTGCATTTGGATTGTCAACCTGTAAACTGATTGTGTACATTGATTTCTCATGTATCACACACATGTTTACACTCACAAGCCTGTCACTAACCTGAGAATACATGTGCACTCGACTGAAAATTGATTTCCTGATATCTACACACAATTACACTAAAACCTGAGAACCTATACTACCTACTGCTGCACTGATTTCCCTATACACACACTCATACACATGTACCCAATGAACTGAGAACACATTTACACACACACATGTTCATGTACTGCTATACACTCATGCACACACTGACCTAAGAACTTAGGTACTGTTTATACACACACTGGTAAACCTGGACTGAAACTAGCTTACTGATTTCCTATTCACACACACACGTGTACACATTACTGCTAACACCCTGTCCACTCATACACACATAAATTTTGGATATCATATACACACATAGAGTCACTCACTCACACATGAACTCAGACATACATTCACACAAAGCTGAGAACACACACTGTCTTTACTGCCACACACAATCCACTGTATGCTGCCACACATACACATACACACACATGTGCACACATACACACACACATATATATTAAACTTCAAATATTTTAACCCAAATCCGAGCCCGAACCCGAGTATCTTTAACCCTAACCCAACCCATTAGCGGGTTTATCCGATTGGGTTCGGATTTAGCCCGCCCAAGTTGTACCCCTAACCATGTGTCCGTGTGTGTGTATGTGTGTGTGTTCGTGTGTCCGTGTGTGTGTGTGTGTCCATGTGTGTGTCCGTGGGAGAAGAGGAGGAGGAGGGAGAGGAGTTAGGTTAGGGTTTACCTGAGGAAGAGGAGGAGGAGCTCGGATTGGGGGAGGAGGAGCTCGAGGAGGAGGAGTTCGACGGGGGGGGTAGGGATCACCGGGGGGGAGGGAGTCGCCGGGGGGGGGGAAGGGGTCGCCGGGGGGGAGGGAGTCGCCGGAGGGGGGGGGGGGGTAGAGGGTCGCCGGAGGTCGAGGGGGGTCGTCGGGGGGGGGGGGAGGAGAAAAAGTTTAGAAATTTTAGAAATTTTCGAATGAGGGGAAAAAAGGAAAAAATGTGCCCTAAGTAAAAACGTTAGCGACGTCATGAGGAGACGTCGCTAAACATCACTATTTAATAAATTAGCGACGTGTAGCAACGACATTGCGACACAAATTCCTATTTAATAAATTACTGTCGCTAGTAGTCGCCACCAGCGACGAATAGCGACGTTAGGTTTCCACGTCGCTAAATTCCCAAAAAATAGTGACGACCTTTCATGGAGTCGCTAAATTCGTCGCAATTTTGCCATATTTTGGTAGTGGTTCCCGTTCGATCAACTCGGCCGATTCCGACCTATCGGTCCCGACCGAATCGATAGCGACAATGTTCCTTTCTCGCGCACCCCGTGGACGGAAACGGAGCACGATGTAGGGATGGGGCACTACACCATAACCAACTAATAAAAAGTTTCGTCCTTGAAACTTAAGGATAGAACCTGTAACACCTCATTCCCAAAATATAAGGACTGCGTACGTAAGCATGCTAGCTGTATGCATACGCAGACTACTCCAATATATGGAATCTACGTGACACACATAAGCTGTAATAAAAGATCTCTAGCTCATAACAATATATCATGGTCACAGGCAGTATCTATATCTCACCCACAGTGATAAATAAGAGAAATAACAAACCAAATGTCTCAACTCAAAATAAAGAGAAATATCTATCGGACGGAAACAAATCCACTACTGAGCTACTGAAGGAAATCAACTGAAATGAATATGAAAAAGAGTATCAACTACATAAGTCCATCAACTAAGAATATAATCAAATAGGCTCCGAAGGCGAGACCTCCTCAGCTGCAAATGGAGACTCTAGTCCAGAACCGTACTCCTTAGGATACTGTTCGTTGTCTATACCTGGAGAGATCACCAGGTCCTCAGAGGGACATAACAAGATACAGGAAGAACATGCTAATATGAACTGTCAGAAATATAATAATAATGCAAGACTCTCATAGACACCAATATGCAAAGGGAATTCTAACCATCTATTGTGCAATTTAGAGGACAACTTTCATGCGCATGGGTGGTATTTAGGCTATGTGTACGTAACTGGCATCCAGTCATCTGTATACATCTGTAACGTCCAAGACGTCAGAGGGCATCTGTAAATATAATCGCCACAGTTCCATTCGGAGACTGTGGTTTACCTGTTTGGATTCCCATACGCACTAGCGACTGTCCTCCCCCAATGTTCCCCGCTGTCCAAGTCATGCACATGGCTCGTCCTGTTTTGTAACTGCTTGAGTCTCTAAAACCCTAGTCATAGCAGTTACGATCATCTATCCGTCACACGACTTCTTACATACAGATGGCCAGTCAATATGCAAGCTGTGCCCCTAGCAACATGTCTCAAACCGTGTAGTATGAGTGTCATGGCCAATAGAGATATAAAGATATCCCACAACAAGAAGGTAGTCTGCTAAAACTAAGTCAATATGCATCAAATAAAATAAAGCAACGAAAAAATGACTAATAGAGTCGCTTGCACCCAAGTGTGGCTTGGACGCACAGTTTATAACAAATAAGACAAAAATATGAAAGAAAGTAAATAAATGCTAAAAATAAATAATATGACAGTAAATATAGCAAGGTATACTTGCCTGGTGGTTGGAAGGTGTTTTGACGACGTCTAGTAGATGAAATCGACAAGTGAGAAGAAGCTACAAGAGTGGAACCTTCACAAACGTTCTTGGATGCTGAAACAAACATCAAAAACATTCTCGATGTAAAAGATATACCTAGGAAATGCCTGTCAGAAAGTTCAATTCCGAAACAGGGGCAGAATCGTAATTTTGGGTCAAAACGATGTCCGCCGTTGGACCCACTTTACATCGAAATGCGTGCTAGAACTATGGTCTCTAAAGTCGTCAAACTACATATCTACAGATTTGGTTTGAGGAGACAAACCCAACGGTATGTCCAATTTTGGATTCCGATGAGCCGTGCACAAAATTGTCCGTTGGATGGGATCGCGGGCCCGCAAAACGACGATCCAGTCAATGGTCTAAGAATCGGACCAAACTTGACTCACAGGACCAGAAAAATATTTTGAGTCTAATGGCGCAAGTTTCGTCGCAATTTGAGTGTGCACAAAGTAATTAGAAAATTTTGGAATAGGCCGATACAGCGTTCTTCGACGGATACGGATCAAATTCGTCGCGCACACGCGACCAATTCGAATTCTGTCAAAGCCCACACGTCCACAAAGTCGATACGCACCTTTGGGTACCTTCGATTTGTGACGGGGTTGTCCAGTTTGTCGGGACGGACCTCGTACCGGATTTTTTTAGTGTTTCGAAAACTAGTTTTCTCATAATTTTCAAACTAATTTATCACAGAATATACTAGGCAATAATTAAAACTAACTGAAAGGTTTTAATCTCGGTTATATTGGCTTTAACTCTCTTCAGACCGATTCCTAAAATATTTTAAAACCTGGAAGTTATTGGCCTTCCAATATAGGGTTTTAAATCGAGAAAATTGTCAAATTATGAGGATAAACATATAGGTTTTTTCATGATCTTTAACTCAATTTTTCCTGCAACTTGCTGCAGTTTAATCCGAACTATTTCAAAGGAGTTATTGAGGGTTATATGGGCTCTCTATCGGATCAAATAAAACCGCAAACGACTGATTATACAAGGAGAAAAGGGGTTGCAATGAAGGGTACCTTGCTGTTGGGTTTCCGGGAAGTGACAGGGTGCTTCCTGTTCGCGGCTGACGGCGGCGATCCGCGGTGTTTACAGGCAGAGCAAGAGGTCAGCTAAGTCGGGGGGATGTCTGGGAAACTTCTGAACTTGGGAAATCCGAGCACGAGGTTAGGTTCTCTCGATTTTCCTTTTTTTTCCGAAGGTTTGGGATGGGTTCGGTTTTAAATACCGAAGTTTAATCCAAATTCTCGTCGATTTAAACTTGGAGGTCGGATAGGATTAATTTAATTGGGAAGAGAATCTATATAGGATTGCATAGGAGAAGATTTGGAAAGATTTGATTGAGTATTGACTGCTATTCAAATCCGAAGTTTTAAAAATACTCTACTGTTCACACAGGGGACGCGGGTCGGCTTGGCTCTGGGAAGAGAATGAACAGTGTTCATTTAATTTTTTTTTTTAAAAGAAACCCTTTAAAGCTTATATATATATATATATATATATATATATATATATATATATATATATATATATATATATATATATATATATATATACACAAATAAATCTAAAAAATCCCAATATTATCTATCCATATATTTAGTCTATTTAAATATATGTACATATGCATATAAATTCAATTGGCCCTAAAATCAAATAATGATAATATCTAACAATAATTATGATTATTTAATCACAAAAATCACTTTAATAATAATAATAAAATAATAAAAATTATCCAGTTTAGTGAACTCATACTACACCCTTTATTTGAGTCCAGAAAATTGTACAAATATTGTAAAACCCGTAAATTTTGGATTTATTATTTTAAATTGTTGGATTTTGTTTGCTAATTATTTTGGTCAGTTTATTATTATTATTATTATTATTATTATTATTATTTGGGGAAATCATATTTTTATAAAAACCAATTATTCATTGAATTTTTATTGTTTGGCCTAACCCGTCCCGAACCCGTCTCGATCCGTTTTCGAAACCGAACCCAATCTCGATTTTTCGAAACAAATCTTTAAGTCTTTAGTTTATTATTTATATATATTAATTTCCTTATTAAAAGGAAATAATTCCTTTCCTTTCTCAGAACCTTCACTTCCGTTCATACTCGAACTCCTTTCCTTCCCCTTCCGAAACCGCCATGACCCCCTTTCCCTTCCCGTAACCGCCGCCAACCTTACCTTTTCCTCTTCTCGTAACCCCTAGCTTCACTCCCTATATAAACCCCAATCTCCTTCTCCATCCTCATGATCACTTTTCCCAATTTTCCAAAAGTCCTAGCCCTAACCCGAGCTCCCCCGACCGCGCCCCTCTCGGCGACCCCGACCGCGCCCCCTCGGCGACCTCCGGCGCCGTCAGCCCCGACCCGAGCCGCCCAGGCTAGCGCCCCCCTGCCCGAGCCCCGTGACCCTGCACGCCCGAGCCGGCGACCCCCTCGCGGCCGCCTTCCGTCTCCGCTTCCGTGATTCCGTGCTCCGTGACCCCGTGACAGCGTTGCCGCTGTCCATCGTTGTTTTCGAGCACCGATCCGTTGTCCGAATGTTGTTTCGGTATTCCCGAGTTATCCCGCGGCTCCCTGACCAACGGATATTGGGTAATTTCTGATTAATCACAGTAGTTCGTCCCTCCCGTAGAGTCGATGATGACACGGTCTCCGTTCCTGCTATGGGAATCGGCTCGATTTGTTGTAGTTTTGGTTTCGGACTTTCCGAACTCCTTTCGGAATCATTCTGTGGCCTAGTTAATTCTAGTTTGGGTTTTGTGGATATTTTCTTATACACCTGTGGCTATATTTTCATGAGTTTTTATGGTTTTTCCTTTGGTTTGGCTTATTAAAATGATTGGAAAATGGTTATGTGTTTTGGTGGATGGAATTTGGAAGGCTGGAGTTATACTGGATTTTGTGTGGGACTCGTCAATGTGGCTAGATCATCCTAGTTACAAAGGAGATGCTGTCCGATTTTTCTAAAATATTTTGAAAACCTTTTTGGTTTATTTTTCGATTTCGGTTCTTGTATTTTGTCGGTTTTTGTGTTGGTTGGCTTTCGGATACCACTCTCGGGCAACGACCGTATCGGTCTATGGGCCCTAGCGAAATGCAAACGAAACCGACATTTTTCAGACGTTAAGGCATAAGCTAAAATGCAACATGAGATTTGTATGACCAAGTCTGAGACTTACCCTTACCTATACTTTTATAATTAAATTTTATTTAGAACTTGTTACTGGCCTATAGTATTTTGGGTGCAGGGCCTCGGCCTTTTTGATTGGACCATTTCACGACACTCAAAGCTCGCCTCAGTCTTATTTAATTTAATTTATGTGATAAATTGTAAGGGCATAAGCCCAGCTTTTATTTTATTCTCTGTGACCATGTATTTGTGTAGTGTAGATTTTCTATTTCTTTTCTGGTTTTGCTGATTTCGTAGTTAGACGCATAATTAATGGAGTATTATTTTATATGAAAATTAATAAGAGTTTTTCTCACATTAAATAAAATGGTAAAATTATAAGTTTTGTTAACTAAATCAAATTCACATTTTCTCATTTAAAAACCTAGTTATATATATATATATATATATATATATATATATATATATATATATACATATATATATATATATATATATATACATATATATATATATATATATATACATATATATATATATATATATATATATATATATATATATATATATAAAGTTTTGCCAATTAACTTGTAAATTCTATTTTTCCCAATAAATATTAAATTGACTTTACTTCGTTAATTAATGATTGTAGTTCGCAACGATAAATGTGTTCCGGTAGTATATTTTAAAAAACTTAAAACTGGACTAGGACCTGCTTTTAGAGATTGTAACTAGCACACCTAGAGATGGTTTTATTTTCAGTTCTAAGTCAGAGCTCTCAAACTGTAGGGTTTCGAGGACATATTTGATCTTCTTTCCCGGTATCAACATCCCAATCCAGTCAATTAAACAAAGGCAAGTACGGTTATGTTATCTCGCAATTTAATTAGTAATTATTATCTTGCATGCTTAAACCACATTGCTACACGGAACTCTCTCCTAGGGTTCAACTATTGATTGTGGGGACATTGGGGGAGTAGCGTAGCGTTTATGACCAATACCCTCATATTGCATTATTGTGCGAGCTAACCCTCTGACACACGTGGATAAGCCGTATCGCATCGCTAGGATGCTATTGTACAACCCAAGCTGGTAGTATACGTTACCTATTCAAATCACAGTGTTTCAAATATTGAATTGCTGAAAATTGTCGAAAAATATTATTCAAGTATTTCAAACTGTTTAAAATTGCATATTTTCGTTATTATTTGAAATGTTAGATATATACTCGTACTTTGCTCCTTTCCTGACTGGATCCCCCCAGGTAACATTGATGATGCTGAGCTATTGTTTAATAGCTATTATGATCATGTGATGTATCCCGCAGTGCTCCCAGAGTCCCACTTAGAGGACACAGATCCTGAGGCCAATGAGTCGGTCGTCTAGATAGTTTTTATCTTCATTTCTAGTTTCTTTATGTTTGGAAATAAAGACTTTCCATTTCAGACTTTTTATTTTCAGATGTATTTCTCTGTATTGAATAATTAAAGTTTTTAATGTTCGTAAATTTAATGTTGTGACAAAATGTATAAATGTTGTTGAGATTACCTGCATATAGAAACAGCTTACTGCCGCCGTCTCACAACGGTGCAGGCTGGGCATGATTCGATTCAACCCAATAATTTGGGATCGGATCGGGACATGTTTTTAGTGGTGGCCCATACAGGTCTTGATCAACAACTTATGAAAACATATTTAGAAACAATTAGAACACTAGAACATTAATTTGTCACAACATAGGACCGAAATATATTATAAATAAATATTTTTGTTTATTATAGACTGGTAGGCTACCTTGCTTATATTTTGCATCCTAAACATCCCAAAGTATGGCTACAGACAAGTCCAATACTGCTGGCGATGGGGTGTCATCACTCGATCATACCCCACCTCCCCAAGCAAGTCTGGATCCTACACCTCGGCAGTTGACCGATCGTCCCCATAATGCACCAGCACCCCGTAGAGTTTACACTCCTACAACTCCGGTGGCAGATCCTACATCTTCCTGGACTGAGCAGCAGTCCCCTGCAGTAGTGCCCGCTCCAGCTGTCCCACCAGTGCCTGTGGACCCCACCGACCTCGTAGGCCTGCTACGAGGAGTGCTTGAGGCCCAGAGAGCCCAAGCTGAAGCTCATCGCGAAAAGACTGCGATTATGAGAGAAGGCATGGATAATGTCCACAATGTGGATATGGCTGTACTCGAGAGAGGAGAAGCCGCCCAATCAGAACCAAGGCCTGCTAAGGTCGAAGATATTGAGAAATTCAAGAAGCTGGGCCCTCGACCCTTCAAGGGAACCGAGGGAATCATCTATGCCGACGAATGGCTCGATAGCATGGAGCGTCTCCTCAGCGTCGCTCGACTTCCAGATGACCTCCAGGTTTAAGCTGTAGGACTCCAGCTGCTAGATGTAGCAAGCACCTGGTATCGGAATGAACTCCGACTCCAGGACAGGCAGCTTGACTGGAACACCTTCAAGAGGTTGTTCCGCAGGAAGTTCTTTCCAACATCAGCGTTGCGGGAGATGGAAAGACAATTCCAGGATCTGAAGCAAGGGAACATGATGGTTGGTGAATACAAGGCAGAGTTTGGTCAACTTAGTCGCTTTGCCAAGAACTTGGTTGCTGACCCCACAGATCGTGCTGAAAGATTTAGATTTGGATTGAGGAAAGAGATTCGCACCCCGGTGATCGTAGGCGGCGCCAATACGTACGAGAGGATCCTAATACGAGCTCAGGATATAGAAAAGAGTCAGCCTGCTCGTTCAAAAAGGGAGTATTCTAGAACTAGCAACTTCCAGAGTAACCAGAAGAGGCCCAACCACAACAACCACAATAGGCCTCCTCACTACCAGCAGCAGCATCATCAGGCAAAGACCAATGATAGAGCGCCTCAGAAGCAGATCTCTGTCTGCAATTTCTGTAAGAGGCCAGGACATCAGGTGAACATCTGCAGAAAAAGACTAGGATACTGCCTAGTTTGTGGGTCTGCCACCCACCAAGTGAGGGACTGCCCCACGACATTCAACCGGATCGGAACAACACAGCAGAAAGCTCCCCTACCCACTCAGCAACAATAGTTTGGGCAACACCAACAGAAGACTGTGTGAGCTTTTACCCTAGCAGCAGACGAGCAGGAGCCAGAGCAGGAATCCACCGCTGATGTCATCACAGGTTCCATTTTTGTGCATTCACATCATGCTTTAGCGTTATTTGATTCGGGTGCATCACACAGTTTTATATCATCAAAGTTTATTTTTGTACACCACCTAGTTACGGGGTTTAGCAAAATAATATGTAGAGTTATGATCGGTGGTGGACCCATACCCATCACCGAGACCTGTAACTGTCCCATAACTATCTCAGGCCATAAATTCTTAGCACCCTTACTGGTGATGCCCTTGCCCAACTATGATGTAGTCCTAGGGATGGACAGGCTAAGTAAGCAGCATGCGCTGATAGATTGTCACAGAGGATGTGTAGTCTTCAGCCCACCAGGAGAACCAGAGTTTAAAATCTCTCGAAATTCGGAAGATATGAAGAGTGTTATCTACTCCTCTATTACCGAAGAACCCGGGCCTCCTTATCATATCATAGCGGAATTCATGGGCGTCTTCCCTGATAGTCTTCCAAGACTGCCCTCGGATCGAGGTGTGGAATTCACTATTGATCTAGTTATCGGCTCTTCCCCTATTTCTCAGGGATGCTACAGAGTCAACCCCAAGGAGGCCAAAGAGATGAAGGACCAAATTGACGAACTGAAGGCCCAAGGATTTATCAGAGATGGAGCTTCACCTTGGGGAGCACCAGTTTTGTTCGTGCCCAAGAAAGATAGAACCGTACGGATGTGTATCGACTACCGGGCGCTGAACAACATCACCATCAAGAACAAGTACCCTCTGTCCCGAATCGATGACTTGTTTGATCAAGTAAGTGGAGCTAAGGTATTCTCGAAGATAGATCTCCGATCTGGCTACCATCAAATCAAGGTTAGAAAGGAGGATATTCCAAAGACGGTGTTCAACACCAAATATGGATAATATGAATTTTTGGTCATGCCGTTTGGATTGACTAATGCCCCTGTGGTATTCATGAATCTCATGAACAAGGTCTTCCATGAATACCTAGATCAGTTTGTTGTTGTCTTCATCGATGACATTCTGATCTACTCGAAGACCGAAGAAGAGCATGAAGAGCATCTGAGAAAAGTTCTGGAAACTTTAAGGAGGAAGAAGCTCTATGGTAAGCTATCTAAATGCAAATTTTTCTTAGATAAGGTGGATTTTCTAGGCCATGTTGTCACAGGAGAAAGAATTTTGGTGGATCCAAAGAAGATAGCTGCTATTGAGATGTGGACTACACCAAGTTCAGTTGCAGAAATCAGAAGCTTCTCGGGCTTAGCTGGCTACTACCGAAAATTTGTGAAAGATTTTGCCAGGATTGCTGAGCCGATGACGAAGCTCACCAGGAAGAATGAAGAATTTGTTTGGTCCGAAGATTGTAAGTCAGCATTTGAGGAACTGAAGAAGAGACTTACAATGACACCGATACTTGCGCTACCCTCAGGTACCGGCGGTTTCTCAATTTACAGTGATGCTTCCGGTAAAGGATTGGGATGTGTTCTTCAACAAAATGGGAAAGTAATTGCTTACGTATCTAGGCAATTACGGACTCATGAGAAGAACTATCCCACGTATGATTTGGAGCTTGCAGCAGTTATTTTTGCTTTGAAGTTGTGAAAGTACTACCTCTATGGAGAGAGAGTAGAAATATTTACAGACCATAAAAGTCTTAAATATGTTTTCACTCAGAAGGAGATAAACATACGACAGAGACGATGGATGGAGCTGATGAAAGATTTTGACATCAACCTGCAGTATCATCCGGTTAAGGCTAATGTTGTTGCAGATGCACTTAGTCGATACTCGATGGCAATATTTTTGACCAAGGAGCGGCACTTGCTGGAAGACATAGAAAAGTTTGGACTGGAGATTGTACTGCCCTAAGAGGAAATGAAGAAACTAGGAAGAGAAGCCATTGTACCAGAAGCTGATTCATCAATGATGCAGTTACAAGTGCATTCAAGTCTGATGGACAGAGTCAAGGAGACACAATTATAAGACGAAACACTTTGCAAACTTAGAGATCAAGTACTGGCAGGAACACTTGAAGGATTCTCAAGCGCCAGCGATGGGGCACTGAGGCATGGTACGAGGCTTTGCGTACCAACTGGCGAACTGAAGAACGAGTTGATGCAAGAAGCACATCAGTCGCAGTATTCCATACATCCAGGAGCTAACAAAATGTATCGGGATATGCGTACTATAGTATGGTGGAATGAAATAAAGGACGTATCCAGGTATGTGGCTAGATGCTTAATTTGTCAACAAGTGAAAGCTAGCAGACAGAGACCCGCAGAACTATTGCAGCCGCTAGACATTCCGGAGTGAAAATAGGAACACATAACGATGGACTTTGTGTCAGGACTGCCTCGATCCCAAGGAGGAAAGGATACCATTTGGGTTATTATGGACCGACTGACGAAGTCAGCTCACTTTATTCCCTTTAAGGTTGGTCTATCCACCGAGAAGTTGGCGGCATTGTATATGTAGCATATCTACCGGATTCATGGAGTTCCGGTAAGTATCGTATCTGATAGGGATACCAAATTCACCTCTCACTTCTGGAAGAGCTTGCACGACAGTTTGGGAACACAATTGAAGTTCAGCACCGCCTACCATCCCCAGACTGACGGACAATCGGAAAGAACAATCCAGACGCTAGAGGATATGCTGAGATCTTGCGTCTTAGAATTTGGAGGGTCTTGGGAAGACCATTTGCACTTGGTAGAGTTCTTCTACAACAACAGCTACCAAGCTAGTATCGGTATGACTCCGTTCGAGGCACTCTATGGATGTCGTTGTCGCACTCCACTTGCTTGGGACGACGTAGGAGAAAGAGTATTGCTTGGACCGAAAATTGTGACCGATGCAGCAGAGAAGGTAAAGATGATCAGAGACAAGCTCAGGATTGCTCAAGACAGACAAAAGCATTGGGCCGATAGCAGCCGACGACCGTTGGAGTTTGAAGCAGGAGATAGTATCTTCGTCAAGATCTCACCTATCAGAGGAACCATCCGATTCGACAGGGCAGGAAAGCTTAGTCCCAGATACATCGACCTATTCGAAGTTTTAAGCCGAGTTGGAGAAGTAGCTTACCGATTAGCTTGTTTGCAAAAAACAAAAGTTGATCTTTATTTCACAAACTTTGTAAGAAGATTACAAGAATTCTGGGAAAGTATAACTATAGGAATCTGATCTGAATGACGATCGCTTTATCCCTTGGATGATGTGAACTTTGAAGACGGTAGCCTCTGAAGAATGCAGCAGCACTTTGGCAAGAACTCCTGATCTCTGGTGATGACTTGAATGATCTCTGATCTGATCTGGTCTGGGCCAGATAATGAAGACTTGAAACTCTATTTATAGAGTTCTGGAAATAACTAATTTTTAGTTATTCTGAATTGCGCAGGATGGATTGCGCAGACATTGGACTGCGCAAGCAGTGAACTGCGCAAGCAGTGAACTGCGCTGACAGTACTCGATCGTGAACCACCTGTATGTGACGCTTGGCATTGTTTGATTGAAATACGCTTGGTCGTGTACAGACGGTTGCCACATGGTGAGTAATTGATGGCATGTAGGCCACATATAAATTGTCAGTTGTCTTGATGGAGTTTGCCACATGAACTGCGCTGGCTTCAGACTGTGCTAGATTGAATTACGCTGTAGAGAGTCTGGCAGATTGCGCTTCGATTGGGCTGGTAGCTTGCGCTGCATGTACAGCTGTCCTCGAGCGCTGTGCTGCACGAGAAACGAACAGTTTTCTCGTTCTTCGGGCTGTCAGCTGTCAAAAGATCTGATTTTCTGTCAGATAATGATGATAAGGCCACGTCAGCTTACGCGCTTGGATGTATGCGCAGTTCAGCTTGTGCAGTTGAATTGTTACACAATTTGTCTCCTGCGCAGTTCATTTGAAGAGTGCACAACTTGATTTTCTTTATTTTTTGATGGGTGCAACTTGATTTTTAGGACCTACAAGACCCCCTTCAAAGTTTTTGAAATTTGAAAATATTCAAAGTTTCGAAATACTTTGAATTTCGACTTTAAAATCAAGTTGCGCACGTGATGCCTTGACTGCGTGTTTGGAGGAATCAGCTTCTAATTTTTCGACGCAATCTGAGTTGACTGTTACTTTTGAAAAACTATAAATAGTTCTCATTCTTCTTTCTGTCATTCTTTACTTGTTTCCATTTGTTCGAGAGAGAAAAAGCTCATGTGCCATCTTCGACTCTTCTCCTTCTTCTCCGTCGACATCAATGGCCCCCAAACGTTCAGCCGCCGAGAAGGGCAAAGCCGCAGCTGAGTCTTCGACTCGGGCTGTGCCCCAAATTTCCCGTCACGAAGTCGGTCACCCTGCGCTGCAAGGTAGACGCTGGACCCGATCAAAAACCCTTTTTAGGGTTCTTTGACATTGTCAAACCTTCGAACCTTTCTCTTTTTAGAGATTTGGTTGTATTGCGCCGCCCTGTTTAGGGTTTTGGTTGCATAAACTCAATATTTTTCATTTTTATGAAAACTATTTTCTTGCGCAATCGGTGGAAAGCGCTGGCAAATGTTCAGGGCAATCTACCGATTTGCGCAAGTCCGTCAAACGCAAACTGATACTTTGTGCAAGTTATTTAGCGCAATCTGATGACTTGCGCAAGTGGATGAGTTGGCGCAGCTGGATACTTTGCATATGTAGGCTACATTAGCGTAATTTTATGCTATGCATATAGCGCAATCTGACTCTTTCGCAATTTGCTGATTTTTGAACAGACTCTTTGACTTTGTATGTACTGAATTCTATCTTTTTGTTTGATACAGTCAATCTCAGGGAAGACCCAGAATATGAGATCTTTACAGGGACTTTAGCTGAGCCTGAATTTAAGGAAGATCTATCTCATATGATATTTCCTCAGTATGCCCTGCCATCTTCTTGACAGGCCATTCTAATAGCACAGGACAATGAAACCTTGCTAAGTCTGATGAACGGGCAGCCACTGCAAACTGCTGACGCCGTTGTTCATAAGAAGCCTCTATTTCTGTTCGGTGAGGCTCTTGATAAGAGTTCTCAGCCGAGACCTCGAGTTGAACAAAGACTCTTTCAGAGAGGCGAGAAAAGAATACTGTTACCAGACATTGCCAGATGCCTCCCTCTATCTCGCTATGCTCATACGAGCTATCCCAGGAGGATGGACTGGGATATTACTCCTCTCCAGCAAGCCAGAACAGGAAACATTTGTGTGAAGAAAGGACCCAACAACAAGGACATGTTCTATAGTTCCTCGGAGCGTCACAGCTCTCTGCTTAGAGGATTGAAACCTGGGTGCATCCCACCAGAGAACTTCTCCCTGTTACTGCCAGTTAGAACACCGATTTTTGTGAATGAATTTGCGAAGGTTGAAGGAAGATATCCGGATCAGGACATCCGATTGACAGGTCTGGTGAATCCAGATAACAAAAGATGGAACTGCATAGCCAATTGGATATTGACTCAGTTCGAAGAGAAGCTCAAGGAGATTGAGCTGTACCAGGCGGTATACTCTATCGTATATGGATTCCACCCCAACCCTCATCTGTTTCTCGCATTGGCGGAGAGGTACAATTTTAGGACAGGGACTTTCATGACGCCCTGTGGAGAGATTGGACTAGCTCTTCATGAGATGAAGTATATTTCGAGCTTGCCAATGGGGGAATTCCCGTATAAAGAATTTGTTCCAACCAATGATGAGTTGGACCGACTTTGTCGGGAGAACGCTGATATGGTGGCCATTTTTGAAGAACTGCTGTGCCACTATAAGATCTGCTCCTTGTATTACAAGAGTGGTTCCTCTGGCACTTGCTACTCGTCAAAGTGGTTGCCCTGTCTCTTCCTCAACCACATCATGGAGAAGAAGACTAAGGAGCACGATAAGTGCAACCCTAACTTCTTCAGACCACTCAGCCATAGTGAGGTGATAGGCTTGATGGAGGAGAACAAAGAGATGGACATCAAGGTTGATGATGAACTTCAATATCCTCCTTTCAAGACATGAGATATTATTGAAAGTTTCATGAGAATGGGCTATAGGCCCATATCAGAGGAAGCCTAGCTGTCAGGTTTCCTCACCTACTGGCTTCGACGATTCGTCGTCCCTGGAGCCAGCGCCATCGATCGCTTCCATCGCGACGTGCTCTTTGCTGCCATCCGTTTAGTCTTTGGCTACCGGATGGATCTGCTATCGGCGATGACCTGCAGATTGAACGCTGGTCTCCGCCTTTTTGTTGATTCAATGCTCAAGGGGAAAGGCAAGAAAGGGAACTTCCCTCGGTTGGAGCTTCCCTACACTTATTTTTTCGGATGGTTGCTTCTGCACTATCCTTCATTGATGAACCCCGATATGGGGGCGGTCAGCGGAAGCTTCTTACGGAGATTCTCCAAGAGTAAATAGATATACACCAGTCTAAGAGATTGTAGACGTGCTCTGAATCACGGGAAGGGGTGGAATTTCTACTGTGTTCCCCCTCCAACTGGCTATGAATATATGTCTACAAATCTGGTTGATCTTGGGAGGCAGCCTTTGGGTCGTGCAGTGTTTGATTGGCTGAAGACGATCCGGCCATCACACCTGGTCTACAGATTTGAAGATGAATGTTACTTGGAACCCTATCTTTCCAGCCGTTTTGCGCACCAACTCGGCTATGACCAATTCCATGTAGGTAACGCCATAATGTGCCTGCAAGGACAAGGTTATTTGATTGATGGCGCTCGGGCTTGGGCTTATTATAACGCTCGAGACACAAGAACAATGTTCTCGATGCCGACGAAGAGCGACCATGGCCCGCGGATGCTGTACACATATTCAATCTTCTATACATCGGCAAATACCTTTGCCGAGAACTTTAGTCTCGCCGACAGCTTTGCGACAGCGGCCAGATTAAAGAAGGGAGCAACTGTTGTGGTGGCTCCTGGCAACGAGGAAGAGCGTGAACCGGCCGATGCACCGTTGGAAGCTTCAAGGGAAGCCAACTTTCCAGAAGAAGTCAACGAACCATTGCGCATCTCTTTGAAAGTTGTCAAATCTCCAGCCAAGGAGAGGAAGAGAAGGAGAGAAGAACCTTCTTCTCCAGTTGCGAAGAAGAAGCTTGTCTTGGAACCTTCAGAAAAGGTCACCACTCGGTCGCAATCTCGGCAGTTGGCCGAGTCAATTCAGAGAGAAGAAGCGACCACCCCAACTTCTGTTCAAAGACAAGAAAATATCATAGATGTAGAGAGTCCGGTGAGACCTCTACATAGAAAGAAAATGGCCTTCAAAAGAAAGAAGGTAGTCACTCCTCCGAGACAAACCCTATCATCGGTCGTGGCAAGTGCTATCGCTGGAGTTACAATGTCGTCTCCTACACCCGCCCCTGAACCTGAAACTTTCAGTCCAGAGAGGAGGAATGAGGCTGTAGAGACCATGGATGAAGCCGTGGAGAAAGAGGATGAAGTGGTGCGATCTCCTACACTTGCAGTGGAGACTACCCAGCTTCCGGCTACACCAGGAACACTTCGTGATAAAGAGGATCGATTAATGATCGATGCTCTGAACGATTGCGACTTCGGCCTGCATGATGATGTTGATCCGGCCGCCTCAACTGACAGCGAAAAAGCACCAGAAGACAATGTGAGTAATGATGATACATCAACAGAAGCTGTTGATGATACTTTAAATCCAGAAGAGGACGCTAATATCCATGTATCCTCGGAAGCTGTTGATGACACGCTGAATCCTGAAGAGGATATTGAGGTGCATGTGTCTCCAGAAAAGAATGCGGGTAAAGTAGTAGCACATGAGAAAACCACTACTGCTGATCCCAAAGGTATTAAATGATATTATCAACCTTCTTTTCATAGATTAAATAGCTGACATCTATATTTTTATCCATGCAGAACTTGAATCTTCCCCAGTTCCTCCTACATGCACTGATATAGTGCCATTAACGGCTATAGCTAGTGGTAGCCGACATTTTTCGGGCGGCTCTGAGGCAGGTAGTAGCCAGGCCGTAATATCTGAGGCTACTTCTACTAGGTTGGAACTCGTGTCAGCAGAGGACAAACTTGTCCCTGGACCTAGCCATGGTAAGATTGCCTTTACTTTTGATCCTTTTCGATTAGTTGCAAATGACAACAAAAGGATAAAGTTCATTTGATTTTGCAGAAGAACATCTGGAAGGGGCAGCCAGCTCTACCATGGCTTCCTTGTCTAAAGAGCCCTCCACTCAAGTGCAAGAAGCTGAACGTTTATCTGCACAGGTACCTGCTGCTGCTTCGACATCTATGGGAGTAGCTGCTACTCCTGGTGCTCTGGCTACTAACCGATTTATCATTAGCTCCTTTACCAACGTTTTCTTTAATTCGTTGGGACCCTTAGTAGATAGGGTGATAGAGAAAGAAGATGTTGGTTTCTCTACAGTTAGAGGTCCAACCTCTTATCTGATCAATGCCATCCGCAGTCAAGGTAAGCTCAAGCTGTTTTTCTTGAACATATATTAGATGAGCTGGAGGCATCGGTTAGAATCTACAAAGAGCTTAATAGGGGGGAGATGGTGCCCTTGGTACAGGCTGAATTTGAGAAGATGTCTCAAGAGGCTGCAGTTGCGAAAGTTGATCTCCAAGTTCTCTTGGACACTTTCTCTACTAAGTCTGCTGAGTATAATTCCCAAGTGGAAACAATAGCATCTGTTGCTGAGGAGAAGGAGAGAAAAGTTGTTGAGCTGCAAGCAGAATCTGCCCGTCTTCAAGAAGAGTTGAGACTTGTTCAACTTGCTCTGGAAGATGAGGTCACACAACATCAGGCTGCAGTTCAACAACTGGACGCTCTGACCCAGGAAAGAGATGAATATGTCGCAACTCATCAAGCTGAAATCTCTCGCAGATTAGTAACCATGCCGTCTTTCGACGATAAGTCTGGGATGGAGGAAGCTAGGAGGCGAGTGATGGACTCTCGTGAGGAGCGACTGCAAACTTTAAAGCATCAGATGACTAGCTTGATGACCCCGCCAGCAGAATGAGAAAGACTTTTTGTATCTTCAATTTTTGTGACATGTAATTTTGTAATGTCTTTTAATTTCGATCTAATAAAAAGATATTTTCTTTGTGGCTCTATTATTTATTGCATATCTTATTCAGATATAAATAATAGCGATAGAAAATATATTCAAAGGTGCAAGACATGATAAATTTCTTGATTTTAGAAAATAATTATATTCATTATATCTGTTCAGAGGTAATATGGACATGGCAGAATATAATTTGTTGAATATCATTATTTCAGTAGACAACTTAATCAAAGATAATAAGTTGCTGATGTGAAGGAATGGATGAATGAACGAAAATGAATCGTCAAAATGTGTGAACGAAATAAATGAACGAAATGAATCATCGGGATGAACGGAACCGTCAAATGAATTGAATGAACGGGTAAACCGTCAGGTGAATATAATGAATGGGTGGACCGTCAGATGAATGGAATGAACGGGTGAACCGTTGGATGAATATGGTGAACGGGCGAACCGTCGGATAAATGAACGAGCGAACCGTCAGATGAATGTAATGAACGGGTGAACCGTCGGATAAATGAACGGGGGAACCGTCAGATAAATGTAATGAACGGTCGAACCGTCAGATGAATGTAATGAACGGGTGAACCGTCGGATAAATGAACGGGCGAACCGTCAGATGAATGTAATGAACGGGCGAACCGTCGGATGAATGGATGAACGGGTGAACCGTCAGATGAATTTAATGAACGGGCGAACCGTCAGATGAATGTAATGAACAGGTGAACCGTCAGATGAATTTGTCGATTCATTGTCTTACGAATCTCTGTCTATAAATAGATCAAAAAATCGGATGGAATGATCACTTTCACTTGTCAACATAAAGATGTCGTCTGGAGATGCATCTAAGAAGGCTGAGATCACCCCGAAGGTTGAAGCGGTTACTGAAGAACGTCCAGTCGAGCCGGCTCAGCCAAAGCAGATAGAGGCAGGCGAAGGTTCATCTGTATCCAAGCCGCCAAGGGATATCTTGGACTTCCTTCTTGAACCAGGGAAGACTGAGGAAGAAGAGGCCATGAGGATGGCTGCTTGTAAGTTCCTGGTGGGTTCGAACAATGATATTCTCGACTCTTTTGCCGATTATGTTTTTGAGAAGGACGGCAGTGGTCCTCGTCCCAATTTTGAGAAGGATGATAGTGACCTTCCTTGATATTATGTACTATCATTCATGATGAAATAAAATTGAATTTTATTTATGAACTTGTCTGATGATTACAAGCAATATCTTTTACATTTATACATAATACTTTTTGAGGAACTTGCCATTGATGGGCATCATTGCAACTCGACCATCTAGCTCTGAGAGTAGATAGGCTCCATTTGAGAAGACTTTGCTCACGATATATGGCCCTTTCCACTTCGCATCAAACTTGTCCTTGCTCATGTGAGTCATAGTCATAGGACGTCTGACGGTTAGAACAAGCTCTCCTTTCTGAAAGGCTCTGACCTTAACTTTGCGATTGAAGGTCTTTGAAATGCGGGCTTGGTATAGCTCAATATGTTGTTGAGCCAATAGCCGCTTCTCGTCGAGCGCTTCTAATTCATGGAGTCGAAGAAGGTCGTTGTTCTCTGTAGTGAGTTCATTGGCGATGGCAATCTGCAGATATGGAATCTGAAGTTCCAGGGGTAGAACTGCTTCACAGCCGTACACCAAAGAGAAGGGTGTACAGCCTGTAGGGTTGCGGACCGTAGTACGATAGGCCCAAAGACATTCTCCAAGCTTTTCACTCTAGTTTCGTTTGTTAGTAGACACAAATTTCTTGAGGAGCTTGATTTTGGTCTTGTTGAAAGCTTCAGCCAAGCCATTAGCAGCGGGATTGTAAGCCGTCGAAGCGACATTGTCAATCCGATGATCGTCACAGAACCTTGTGAACTTTTAGCTGATGAACTGAGGTCCATTGTCATGAATGATCCTTCGAGGTACACCAAATCTATAGATGACATGGTGTTTGACGAAGTTGATGACACTGCTGGTCTTGACTTCAGCCAATGGTATAGCTTCGGCCCATTTGGAGAAGTAGTCGGTTATTGCCAGTATGAACCGATGACCTCTAGAAGAAGGAGGATTGATGGGACCTATAATATCCATGCCCCAGGCTTCAAAAGGCCAGGAAGCAGCAGTCAGATGAAGGAATTTTGATGGTTGATGAATGAAATCTGCATAGATTTGACAAGCTCAACATTTCCTTGCATATTCGATGGCATCAGATACCATAAAGGGCTAGTAGTAACCCATGCGTCGGATACGATCCTGTAGTTTAGGACCGGGTTGATGTGCTCCGCAGACACCATCGTGAGCTTCATGCAATACTTGCTTCGCTTCATCACCAGCGAGACAACGCAAAAGTAAGCCGTCATAAGTTCGCCGATAAAGAGTTTTGGTGGTCTGATTGTAGTAGAACCGCAGAGACCGCTGACGAATACTCGTAGCTTCCTTGGGATCTTCAGGAAGTATGTCATGAACTACAAAGTCGATGAAGGGAGCTCTCCAATCTTCACTGATAACATTGGCTTCAGTAAGATTACTGAACTCAATATTACAATTGTTTTCGACGCAAAACAATTCCCGATTAGAGACAACTACCACCTGCTGTCTTTTGATAGGGATGACTAAGTCTGCTGCAAGATTAGCTAAAGCATCGGCTTCAGTATTGCAAGCTCGACGGACATATTCGATGAAGAAGGCTTTGAATGATATAGCCATGTTGATTGCCGCTTCATAGTAAGGCACTAGATCTTGATGGTGAACTTCATAGGTTCCTCTAACCTGATTAACAACCAGTTTGGAGTCACCATAAACTTCAAGATATTCGACGTCCAGTTGTTTAGCTAACTGAAGACCAATGAGTAGAGCATTGTATTCTGCCACATTATTGGAGCAAGGTTCATCTAAGGAGTAGGCCCTTTGAATAGTTGACCCGTCTGGAGAAACAAGGACAACTCCAACTCCTACGACAATGGCACCATTAGGTCCAATCCTGGATGCACCATTAAAGAATAAACGCCAAGTAGGAAATTCTTCGGAGATTATATTTGATTCCAGTGTCTCGTCTGGAATTTCATCATAAAGTTTGGATGTCTCTGGAACAGGATGAGCTGCTAAGAAATCCGCCAGTGCTTGACCTTTAACAGACTTTTGTGGAACATATACCATGTCATATTGGGCTAACAGAATGGCCCATGTAGCCAGCTGAGAATTGAGTGTGCTAGGCTTTTTCATCAGTACCCGAAGAGGATTAACTCGGGATATGACATGAATAGTTTGGCCAATAATATAATGCTGAGTCTTTTGAACAGCAAACATAAGAGCTAGGCATTCTTTTTCAACCGGACTATAATGGTGTTCAGCACCAATCATAGTACGACTGAGGTAGTAGATGACTTGTTAATGGCCTTTTTTGTTCTTTTGGGTAAGTAAAGCACCCAATGAATGATCCATAGCACGGACATACATTAAGAACGGTATGCCGGAGATTGGTGGCACCAAGACTGGTGGGTTCATGAGATATCATTTTATGTCGTCAAATGCTCGTTGACATTCTTCGGTCCAAATGAAAGATACACCCTTTTTCATTAGCTGAGTAAATGGTCTGCAACTATCACGCCCCGATTTCGTAGAATCGATAGTCGTCCCCCGGGCGTGATGCCGTGCGAACCTAAGTTGCGATCGCACAAGGCGTAGTCATAAGGTTATCCGAAACACAACATCAAATTAGAGTACGCAGAGAAATTGAATGACACATTTGAAATAGAAATAGTTTTTCATTGATAATAAAAACTTTACATGGACTTCTTTACAATCATTGCCGCGCGGGCTACAACATGACTCGACTTACAAAATGAACGCCGATAAGATAGTCATTCCATACATTACATCCCTTTTTACAAGCAAAAACTATTACACATTTCCACCTGCTATCGTGGGAAGTCAAGTCGTCATCTTTTCTTTTGGACTGAGTGCGGGTCTTCTTCAAAAGGAATCTAGAAACACAAGCCTTCACACGCGGACAAGGCTTCAAAAGGGTTCGCTTCGCCTTGAGCTTTCAGGTGACACACCCTTCGTGATTCGGGGTACCTGTGTGGAGAGCGAGGATCAGTACATTACACTTTGTACTGGTGCGTGGCAAGTTAAGTTCCAAGCTCTCATTTGGTTGATGAGTTTATATGACTTAGTTCATGAATGTTTCTAACCATCCTAATGAATTTCAAGTGAGCAATGACAAGCATAATGAAATTTACATCGAAACTTACCTACGGTGGCCCGTGCCGTGCCTTATGAAACTTACCATGTTCTTTTCTGTCAATTGTTATCATTTACATTCCAAGTGCAACATTGCGTGTATTGGTCACTGGCTCCCAGAGCCATCGTGGACTCCTTTAGCTTTTATTAGAAGAGGCCCTTTCAGCGCGAGTAGCGAGCCCCGCTACAAGTCCTCGCCTAACATTGTGCCCAGCACAGCTTATGAGATGTTTCTTCTTTGGCCGCAACGGTCCCGTGGCCTCGGGTTGTCGTGCGGGGAAACTTTACCTTGTCGACAAGTTGTCCATGACCGTGCAAAGACCATTTTTTTTCTTTTAGTTATTAAGACATAGCCTACATTCTCTTTAAAAATTCAATCATTTTACCGTGCCCGTGCCCTTGCATTCAATCTTTCATCCGTAACAACACTATCGATTTACCTAAGAAGGGGTCGAGAAGAGAAGGGTCAGCCACTCACCTTGAGTTTACTTCGGCGAGAGAACTTGTTGGCCGCGCTAGACGTCGCCTACGCGATTACTTGAAATTGCACAAGCAATCGATTAGAACACTGTATTATTCAAGGAGTTCGATAGGAAATGCGAGTTCGAAATGCAAGCCATGAAAACCATCGAAAACATTCACGAAAATGCATTCAGAAAACAAAGCCAAAACCAACGCAAGCGGCGTGAAAAGCAGAGCAACGGGAGGTCTCTCCCGACTCAGCCGCAGAGTCAATCCTCGAGACGCAACCCGCTGAATATGGGACTTGGTTCCGAAGAAGATATTCCATAACGAGGAATGGATCTTAATTCAACCGTTCCCGTTCGATCGACTCGGTCGATCCCGACCTATCGGTCCCGACCGAATCGATAGCGACAGTGTTCCTTTCTCACGCACCCCGTGGACAGAGTACGGGGCACGATGTAGGGACGGGGCACTACACCATAACCAACTAAGAAAAAATTTTGTCCTCGAAACTTAAAAATAGAACCTACCTCTACGAGAACAATGAAGGGAACTTCTTCTTCATTTCTGACTCAAGCTCCCACGTCGACTCCTCGACCGAATGGTTTCTCCAGAGGACGCGGACTAGAGGAATAACACGGTTGCGGAGAAGTTTATCCTTGTGCTCCAAGATTTGCACCGGCTCTTCGACATATGACAAGTCCGCCTTCAGGTCCAACTTATCTAAATCTACAACATGCCCCGGATCGTGCACGTACTTCCGCAATTATGAGACGTAGAAGACGTCATGTACCTCTGACAATACAGGCGGCAAGGCGAGTTGGTAAGCTACCAGGGCGACTCGCTTCAATATTTCGAACGGGCCAACAAATCTTGGGCTCAACTTTCCTTTCGCACCGAACCGGGAAACTCCACGCATAGGCATCACCTTCAGGAATACATGGTCGCCTTCCGAGAACTCGAGGGGGCGTCGGTGCGTGTCGGCATAGCTTTTCTGTCGGCTTTGTGCTATCTTCCATCTCTTTCGTATCAACTTGACCTTCTGCACAGTCTGCTCCACCAGCTCCGGACCAAGTATCTGCCGTTCTCCGACTTTATCCCAGCAAATGGGCGATCTGTACTTCCGGCCGTACAAAGCTTCATACGGCGCCATTTGGATGCTAGACTGATAGCTGTTGTTGTATGCAAACTCGGCCAGCGGTAGATGGACGTCCCAACTTGACTTCAAGTCGATCGCACAGAGTCGTAACATGTCTTCGAGAATTTGGTTCACTCGCTTTGTTTGGCCGTCAGTCTGAGGATGATAAGCTGAGCTGAACTTCAACTTGGTCCCCAGTGCTGAATGAAGACTACTCCAGAAGCGCGCTACGAATCGTCCATCCCGATCCGAGACGATAGATACTGGGATCCCGTGCAGCCGAACTATTTTATCAAGGTATATCTGAGCAAGGCGGTCGACGCTCCAAGTAACTTTAATGGCGATAAAGTGCACTGACTTGGTTAGTCGATCGACGATAACCCAGACGACGTCGTTTCCCGCGACGTCCTCGGCAAGCCAACAATGAAGTCCATAGTGATGTGATCCTATTTCCACTCTGGGATGGCGAGGTTCTGCATCTCCCCGCCCGGTCGCTGGTGCTCGGCTTTGACTTGCTGACAGGCCATACATTTTGACACAAATAGCGCTACGTCCCTCTTCATGCCGTGCCACCAAAAGACAATACGGAGGTCCTTATACATCTTGGTGCTGCCAGGATGTAAGGAATATTTTGCATAATGCGTATCTGACATTATCTCCTTTCTAAGTTCTGCGTCGTCCGGCACGCATAGCCGTCCCTTCATGTGCAACACTCCCGACTCGTCCTTTGCAAAGTCGGACGCTTTCCCTGTCGATATCAGCTTTCGCATCTTCTCCAGGTATGGGTCGTCCTTCTGTGCAGATTTGATCCTCTCCAGTAGGCTCGTTTCCACCCGCAGTTGTGCTAGTTTCACGTCCCTGAAACGAACTCGGAGTTCAATGCCCATTCCTTCCAAGTCACGCAGCAGTCGATCGTTGATGCATAACAAAGCTAAGTACTTCCGGCTCAGCGCATCCGCCACCACATATCCCTTGCCCGGCGTGTAGTCGATTGATAAGTCATAGTCTTTGATTAGTTCGAGCCATCGCCTCTGTCGCAAATTCAGTTCTTTCTGGGTAAAGAGATACTTGAGGCTTTTGTGGTCCGTATAAATCCTGCACGCCACGCCATAGAGGTAGTGACGCCACAGCTTCAACGCGAACACAATTGCCGCTAGTTCTATGTCGTGCGTGGGGTAGTTCTTCTCGTGCGGCTTCAACTGCCGAGAAGCAAAAGATATCACCTTATCCCGCTGTATGAGCACACACCCCAAGCCCTGGCCAGAAGCGTCGCTGAAGATTTGAAATCCCTCCGTCCCTTCAGGAAGAGCAAGTATCGGGGCCGAAACGAGCCGTTGTTTGAGCTCCTAGAAGGAAGCTTCACAGTCGTCTGACCACTTGAATGCGACTCCTTTCTGGGTGAGGTGAGTCAACGGCGATGCAATCTTCGCGAAGTCCTTCACGAAGCGTCGATAGTATCCCGCCAAGCCTAGGAAGCTTCAAATTTTGCTAATTGATGCGGGCCATTTCCAATCAACAACTGCCTCGACTTTCTTCGGATCGACTGCGATGCCCGCGGCGGAGATTATGTGCCCAAGAAATGAGACGCTGTTCAGCCAGAACTCGTACTTGCTCATCTTCGCGTACAACTGATTCTCTCGAAGGGTTTGGAGTACCGTCCGCAGATGTTCTGCATGTTGCGCTCGATCCTTCGAGTAGACGAGGATGTCGTCGATGAAGACTACTACGAACTTGTCAATGAACAGACAGAACACCCGATTCATTAGATCCATGAAGACGGCAGGGGCGTTTGTCAGACCGAACGGCATTACCAAGAACTCGTAGTGGCCGTAACGAGTGCGGAAGGCAGACTTCGGCACGTCATCTGGCTTGACTTTGAGTTGGTGATAACCCGATCACAGATCAATCTTCGAAAATACTATTGCACCTTGGAGCTGGTCGAACAAGTCGTCGATACGGGACAGGGGGTATTTGTTTCGAACGGTGGCTTTATTCAATTCCCGATAGTCAATGCAGAGTCGCATCGATCCATCCTTCTTCTTCACGAATAGCGTAGGCGCACCCCACGGCGAGACACTCGGACGGATAAACCCTCTATCAAGTAATTCCTGAAGTTGTGCCTTCAATTCTTTCAATTCTGCAGGGGCCATTCTGTACGGAGCCTTCGAGATCGACCGGGTGTCGGGAAATGTGTCGATGGTGAACTCTATTTTTCGATCGGGCGGCATGCTAGGTAGCTCGTTCGGGAACACGTCTGGGAATTCTGCCATAACGTCTGTCTGACCCGCGTTTGCACCATCCTGTCGCATGTCTCGAACGGAAGCTTATAGCTCCCCTTCCCGGAATTTCTAAATATTTTATTATTTAATGGTGATTTTAGATTTTTATAAATAATTATCTATTTAATTATTACGGTGGATGATTTTAGCCATCGTTGAGATTTGGAGTACAAGGTGACTAGAAATCGTGGCACTGATAGTGCAGTGGCGTACTTAGACTAGTGTATTGGCCATGCCAAGGAAGGCCGAGCCGTAGTGATGTCCTAACTAGGAAAACCAGATCAAGTTGTGACATGACCATTATAAATAGTTTAATTATTCATTATTAATATTATTTGACGTCTAGGCGACCTGATCGCACTAAACTAGCCAAACTAGTCCGAACTGAGTCCAAGGCCAGGTAGTCATATAGAGCATCCTAAGACGTCCTTGCAGACATGCATTGAGTAGTAGTATTACAATTTAGTCACTTAGTAGTCGTTTTCCACAAAGGTAGTTATATATATATTATTACTATGAGTTCTCGATACTAAATAATGTTTTGTCGATAATATAGTAAAATAATTTCTTTAACAAATATGTTGAATTTTGGGATTTATATAGCCAATATATACTTGTGAATAAATATATATATTTGATAATTATTGTGTATAAATAGGTTCAAATGGTAAATGAGGTGCTTTATATATATTCCCAATAATATATTTTAATTACAAATTTTAGTGTTTAGATTAATTTAATAATTATATATGATGACTGAATATATATGTATATGTATGTATGTGTATATATATAAAATTATATAGGGAATTGTGTGTGCATGTGTATATATATATATAAATATATATATATATATGTATTTGTGTGAATATATATATAATAATATGTTACGTATATATATATAGGAATATATATATATGTATACGTGAATATACATATACATATAGGTGTATATATATATATGTATGAATATATATATATAGAGTGTTAATAAATAGAAAAAAGGGGAAAACGAGGAGCGAAACAGGGAGGCTAGGGCTTACTCTTATAATAAGGAGGTTGGGAATTTTGCTCTTATAATATGGTGATTTAGGAGTTGTATAATTGGTTAACGACATGCATGTTATAGGGTGCTGACCTGTCATGGTTTCTGAACATTAAGCCTACTTCTGTAAATGTCAGCAACAGTTTACAATATTGGATATATGACGGTATTGCAGCCTAGTCCGATAAGCCGGCCCAACCGAGCTTAGCTAACCCGAGCACATAGTTCCCAGACCCGGGCCCTTATTCCCCACGCGGAAACCAACAGCATATATACGCTTGTATATACAACGAAAACGAGAGAGAGCTCGAAAACAATCCAAAACCCTAGCCGTGGCCGCGCCCCGACCCAGGCCCTGCGCGCCTCCCTTCCCCACATCTTGGCGACCACCCCGGCGGCCCTGCACCGCCGCCAGGTCGCCGGAGTCGGCCGGACCGTCGTGCACATCGTGTACGGTCAACAGAGGAGCAGCAGTAGGTACGTTCAGGAGGCCAACTTCGCATGGTGATTCCCGTCTACCCCGTCGACCGTTTCACAAACGGATTTCGCAGGTACGAAGTCAATCCATAGGACTCTTAACCCCTTCAAATAGTTTCGAATATGGTTGACCGTATTGTTCAGGAAACCGATTCAAACATCGGCAAAAAACTGTCCAAACGAGGAACAGTGAACCCGACCCCAACTGCTGGGTTCGAAGAGAAATTCTGGATCCAACATTAAGAATTTAGGAAAACTAATTAAAGAGTAATTTAGACAACATATAGGGCTAGAAAATCCTTCTTACAGAAATCAATTTTGATAACTGTGCGCCGAGAAATCGGATCCCGAACTTTGACGAAAACCTATTTTCAAAACTTGAAGAATCGCTCCACACGACGTGCGTTCCGCCAAACCGGGCGACGTGGTCACGAACCGAAGGCATCGAAAGCTGCGTAACGGTTTTGTGGTCGTGTGGGCTTTGGCGGAAATCAAATTGGTCGCGTGTGCGCGACGAATTTGATGCGTATCCGTCAAAAATTTACCGTATCATGCACTTTGCAAATTTCTCAATTACTTTGTGCACACTCGTCAGATCGAGACGAAACTTATGCCAGCAGGACCGTATCATTTTTTTGGTCCTGTATGCCATGTTTGGTCCGATTCTGAGACCGTTAATAAAATCGTCGTTTTGCGGGCCCCGCGGTCCCACTCAACAGGCGATTTTATGCACGGCCCGTCGGAATCCAACTTTGGACATACGGTTGGGTTCGTATCGGAAAACCGGATCCGTAGACATGTAGTTTGACGACTTTAGAGACCGTTGACTCTGGCACGCTTTTCGGTGCGAAGCGGGTCCAACGGCGGACACTGTTTTTGCCCAAAATTACCGTTTTGCCCCTGTGTCCAGAATTGGACGTAGGATAGGAAATCCCAGCTAATTGGACTATTCTGAGATTATTGGTATTATTTATTTCAGCTTTCGGGGACTGTTGTACGGGTTTTGACTATTGGGGGCATATTGAGTGATTTGGATCATCGGTTTCACCAGCACAGGACCACAGGCGAGTACAGTTTATTGTCTGCATTTCGATATTGATTTTCACTATATTTCATTGATTGGTCATTGGTTATGTGATTATTTTTCTATTATAAATTGTTGAGTCGGGAATGAGAAGTACCAAGGATGTGTGATCCGACCGTAGACCTCGTTTACTTTCATGCAGTAGATCTCGTAGACAGTATTTATTTTCATGCAGTAGATCTCGTAGACAGTGTTTATTTTCATGTAGTAGATCTTGTAGACATTGTTACTTTTATGCAGTAGATCTCGTAGACATTGTTACTTTTATGCAGTAGATCTCGTAGACCTCGTTTACTTTTCTGCAAGTAGATCTCGTAGACAGTGTTTACTTTTCTGCAAGTAGATCTCGTAGACAGTGTTTACTTTTCTGCAAGTAGATCTCGTAGACCGTGCGGTGTAGTGTCCCAGACTGATCACATGTCAAAGGTACTTCTAACGGTGGAAAGTATATTGGTCTATTTATTACTATTGATTTTTCTTACGGCTTTACTGTTATTTTCAAAACTCATGATTGATACCTAACCTTTGTTTTATAGTCATTTTCTTTATTGAAATTGCATTCAGTGAATTGTGCTCGTTCTATTCCTGACTGGAAACCAATATTTTCACGTTAGCCGTGGATTCACTTAGCATGGGAGATACGGGGATACTTGCAGACAAAAGCCTAGAGACTAGTTAGATAGTGAAGTTGTAGTTATTCTTTTATATGTACAAGTTTATATTTTTCTGCAAAATATAAAACTTGTGATCATTGTAAATTAAATTAATTTTATGAATGAGCATTATTTGTGATTTGATCTTCATGGCCGTGACAACGTTCTACCGTCGACACTGCGGCGTAGGCTGGCTTGGACACGTCTCGTATCCGTTTTAAAAAAAAAACGGGTGCGGGTCGTGACAAGTTTTTGTGGTGGCCCATGCAGGTCAGTCTTTGCAAATTATGCGAACTCGTGATAGTACTCAAGTTAGTTGTACTATTGCGAGCCTGCGCCTAATAAATGCTCATTCACGAAATTAATTTAAGAGAGTGACTAGGACTAGGGGTCCCTTATACAAATTACCGATGGGTAGCCTAGGCCATGCAATATAGATGAGAAGTTATTAATTTTGATAGCTTGTCAGATCCCCATAAGTACCCTATTTTCTCTTGATATGACGACATGATCCAATATGGATAGATTATTCATTTGGTGAGACATGGCTTCCTAGAATTTACGAACTAACCTTGATAAATTGTTTAATTCCTTCTCTTTGTCTCTTAGATATCATCCTCCTATCTTAGTCCGAACTGCCTATTTAGTTCCTATTTTTGCCCTAAGAGTTATTATTTTATGTTATCTATAGATGAACCCCAAGATAGTTTCAATTCAAGGTTTTCCTCAAGGGTGTGAATACACATAGAATAGATATTAGAATGTTGCATTTCCTTGTCCTCAGATATTTCTTTCCTGTTCAATCATTTATTTGAAGGGTTATGATTAATAGGATAAATGCTTACGCTTTATTTCATAGTCGACATGTTTGAATCTCTAGAAACTCAGGAATTTTGAGGATATAGTTAAAGAAATGTTAGTTATCTCATAATGGCAGGACAGCAGCACACTGTCACCACTCATTTGAATTATAGAGACTATGAATTCACTGCAGCCAGCAGCGCACTGGCAAGGCATGACCCCTAGAGTTGAAGTCAGTCTAAGAAAATATAGGTTATAGGACATTGCTAAAACTACGACTAGTGGTCCTCTTGATCGTAATTACCCTTGGAACAATATTAGATAGAGATAGGAGATGTTCGATTTGTATCATGTTGAGTTACGAAACCAATGGTTTACCACAGCCAGAGTATACGGGCGAGGCGTAATCCGCGGTGAAAGGACTTCAAACATGATTACAAGTTTGGGATACCATAGAGGATAGGACAATGCCATGCAAAGACGATATTAGTGGAAGTTTTTGTAAGTTGGGTAGCGTGTCTCTCGACCTAGCATTCTGTAGTCCTTGTGACTTACTGACGAGGATATTGATTGACACTAATAGGTTTACCTAGAATATGGATTTTAGAATGTCCATAACCCATTAGTCGACCAAGGCCTTAAAGATAAGATGATAGTGGGATGTCTATAGAAGCAAGAACACCAGGTGAAGCTTGATTCCCTCTAAACTCGGACTACTTGTGCCTCTTTTCAAAAATCTCGCGTACTTATAATTTAACTATTTTGACCAATGTTGCTATCACAGTCTAGTTTTGCAAGCTTACTCTTCATCGAGTTTGATTCAAGACATATGTTATTGGGGACGCCCACTAACTTATTGTCTAATCAGAATCAGTGTATTATGGTCTGATCAACCATGATGCATTTTGGTTCGCACTTTATTTAATTATCCTACGTGGATTGAGATATAGATATCTTTAGGGTCTCATCCACGACTGCATTGACAATTCCTCTTAAATTATATGTTCGTCCTTGAATCACGAAATTATATTCAGTAACATCTCCCTTGAATTCTTTATTATTTTTGTCTTTCACCGATTTGGAAAGACGAAAGCTCGTGATGGTAGAGAAATACAGAGTATTCTCATGGCTATGATAAGGGTAGGCACAAGTGTAGCTACCATCGGCCAGTCATATGATTGAGTTACTCGTTCCCCCATCGACCCTCAAGCTACCTTTGCGACTTTCGAGCCATCTGAATTTGAGAATGATTAGGGTTTTACCCTTAGTCAGAACGCCAACCTAGGAGACTATCTATTATCAAGAAACCAAATGTTGTGAGTCTCAAATTATTTGCTGGAAGCTTGCCTTAACTAGTAACCCTTGAGCCTTGAACCAACCCTTCCTCGACCGAAGCCCACAGTTAGACATGAGATGAGTGGACAATAGGGTAATCATTTATCGTGACACTCATCCCGAAATTGGTTTCCAACAAATATTACTCTAGTTATGTAAATGTTATTATTAAGACCTAACTAGTGTTGGAACACCACAGTCACTAGCTTAGCCAATACCATAGCTTAAATACCCTGTCATATTAGGATCTACCAGTTGTCAACAACAATACACGATCACTACAACTCTTGTGACGATATTCTGGCAGGTTGACTCAAACAGAAATTCACGACTCAGCTGTTAGAAATCTTGTGCCTTAGAGTTGGTTACCCCGTCGATAACTCTTGTATACTAGGGACGAGTAGGTCATTCTATCATATCAACCATGTGTCATTGTACACACTCGTTTTTCAATTATGGAGGAACAATCCTTGAATTGACTTGTATCCACCGTATTCCGTATGTCGTGCCTTATTCTTTATTAATAAGAGTCGAGGTACCATACCCGGACTTTTGGAATTCTTCTAGCCTCATTATTCCTAAAACCATATCCTAGTTTCTAAGGTGGGTAAACTGTAAGCCTCCTAAAATTTTTGGGATATACGAGGATTTTCGATTGATTAGAGTAACTTCCATAGGATGATGATTAGTGTCCCATGGACTCCCACTTTCTATTTAGATCCTTTTGTGTCCCAGGCCGTGTCATTAATATTCGGAGCACGAGGCTAGCTTTTACCTTCCAACAAATCTCATATGCAAGATCTAGACAAGTCCACCTTTACCTAGGTATATCACGTCCCACTCAAACCCGTCCCCTTGTACTCTATTTTTGTAGTACGACTTTTAGGACAAAAGAACTAGCTCAACCCTTGGGTAGAAACCTATTCTAGGATACCCTAACCTAGTAGGAATAATTTTATCATTGGGATCTTGTCTAGATTGAAATCCAATATTTATCCAACCAGCGACTGATGTCCAAATAGAGAACCCATTAAGAACACAATCTTGATTTCTCAAATTTCGTTCCATTATGGAACCTTGGTTGAATTAGAATTTCGAGAACGAGACTTCTGTGTTGCACGAATTGCAGGCCCCTCTAGAAAACGAAGAGTTCTTCGATGTAGCAAGTGACTGGACTAGAGTAGCCCAATCTAGCGAACGAGACTATAGGTTCATAAATACTCTTTTCGACCTGTATTATTGTATATTCTCTATTACTCTTTAAACTTCATAAATTGCTCTCGATTGTTCTTCCTTATCCTCCTGTCCTCTCTATGGTAGATAGACAAAGGTCATACTTACTAGAATTCACCAATATTTCTTAGTTACTCGTGTAAATTACTGCTTGCTAAGTTCGGGTTGCTTGATAGATACGAGAGGATTATAGATACCATATGCCTAAATATCGGTTGGTAGGATTGTTAGCACCAGTTAGGATATTTTAAGATTTTAGTGTGAGGAGTAGTGTGACCAAAGGTGGGTAGAAGTCCTGGAGGTTATTTGGCTAGGAGAAGAATACAACCTATTTTTTGAGGAATTAAAATTCGAGAATATTGTGGTAATAATGGATTCATTTTTATTTTTTATATATATATTTTTTGATTGAATTTTTGGCATGTTTATGAGTTAGAATTTCGAGGACGAAATTATTTTTAAGGTGGGTAGATTTGTAGCTCCCCTTCCCGGAATTTCTAAATATTTTATTATTTAATGGTGATTTTAGATTTTTATAAATAATTATCTATTTAATTATTACGGTGGATGGTTTTAGCCATCGTTGAGATTTGGAGTACAAGGTGACTAGAAATCGTGGCACTGATAGTGCAGTGGCGTGCTTAGACTAGTGTATTGGCCATGCCAAGGAAGGCCGAGCCGTAGTGATGTCCTAACTAGGAAAACCAGATCAAGTTGTGACATGACCATTATAAATAGTTTAATTATTCATTATTAATATTATTTGACGTCTAGGCGACCTGATCGCACTAAACTAGCCAAACTAGTCCGAATTGAGTCCAAGGCCAGGTAGTCATATAGAGCATCCTAAGACGTCCTTGCAGACATGCATTGAGTAGTAGTATTACAATTTAGTCACTTAGTAGTCGTTTTCCACAAAGGTAGTTATATATATATTATTACTATGAGTTCTCGATACTAAATAATGTTTTGTCGATAATATAGTAAAATAATTTCTTTAACAAATATGTTGAATTTTGGGATTTATATAGCCAATATATACTTGTGAATAAATATATATATTTGATAATTATTGTGTATAAATAGGTTCAAATGGTAAATGAGGTGCTTTATATATATTCCCAATAATATATTTTAATTACAAATTTTAGTGTTTAGATTAATTTAATAATTATATATGATGACTGAATATATATGTATATGTATGTATGTGTATATATATAAAATATATATAGGGAATTGTGTGTGCATGTGTATATATATATATATATAAATATATATATATATATATATATATATATATATATATATATATATATATGTATTTGTGTGAATATATATATAATAATATGTTACGTATATATATATAGGAATATATATATGTATACGTGAATATACATATACATATAGGTGTATATATATGTATGAATATATATATAGAGTGTTAATAAATAGAAAAAAGGGGAAAACGAGGAGCGAAACAGGGAGGCTAGGGCTTACTCTTATAATAAGGAGGTTGGGAATTTTGCTCTTCTAATATGGTGATTTAGGAGTTGTATAATTGGTTAACGACATGCATGTTATAGGGTGCTGACCTGTCATGGTTTCTGAACATTAAGCCTACTTCTGTAAATGTCAGCAACAGTTTACAATATTGGATATATGACGGTATTGCAGCCTAGTCCGATAAGCCGGCCCAACCGAGCTTAGCTAACCCGAGCACATAGTTCCCAGACCCGGGCCCTTATTCCCCATGCGGAAACCAACAGCATATATACGCTTGTATATACAACGAAAACGAGAGAGAGCTCGAAAACAATCCAAAACCCTAGCCGTGGCCGCGCCCCGACCCAGGCCCTGCGCGCCTCCCTTCTCCACATCTTGGCGACCACCCCGGCGGCCCTGCACCGCCGCCAGGTCGCCGGAGTCGGCCGGACCGCCGTGCACATCGCGTACGGTCAACAGAGGAGCAGTAGTAGGTGCGTTCAGGAGGCCAACTTTGCATGGTGATTCCCGTCTACCCCGTCGACCGTTTCACAAACGGATTTCGTAGGTACGAAGTCAATCCATAGGACTCTTAACCCCTTCAAATAGTTTCGAATATGGTTGACCGTATTGTTCAGGAAACCGATTCAAACATCGGCAAAAAACTGTCCAAACGAGGAACAGTGAACCCGACCCCAACTGCTGGGTTCGAAGAGAAATTCTGGATCCAACATTAAGAATTTAGGAAAACTAATTAAAGAGTAATTTAGACAACATATAGGGCTAGAAAACCCTTCTTACAGAAATCAATTTTGATAACTGTGCGCCGAGAAATCGGATCCCGAACTTTGACGAAAACCTATTTTCAAAACTTGAAGAATCGCTCCACACGACGTGCGTTTCGCCAAACCGGGCGACGTGGTCATGAACCGAAGGCATCGAAAGCTGTGTAACGGTTTTGTGGTCGTGTGGGCTTTGGCGGAATTCAAATTGGTCGCGTGTGCGCGACGAATTTGATGCGTATCCGTCGAAAATTTACCGTATCATGCACTTTGTAAATTTCTCAATTACTTTGTGCACACTCTTCAGATCGAGACGAAACTTACGCCAGCAGGACCGTATCATTTTTTTGGTCCTGTATGCCATGTTTGGTCCGATTCTGAGACCGTTAATAAAATCGTCGTTTTGCGGGCCCCGCGGTCCCACTCAACAGGCAATTTTGTGCACGGCCCGCCGGAATCCAACTTTGGACATACGGTTGGGTTCGTATCGGAAAACCGGATCCGTAGACATGTAGTTTGACGACTTTAGAGACCGTTGACTCTGGCACGCTTTTCGGTGCGAAGCGGGTCCTACGGCGGACACTGTTTTTGCCCAAAATTACCGTTTTGCCCCTGTGTCCAGAATTGGACGTAAGGATAGGAAATCCCAGCTAATTGGACTATTCTGAGATTATTGGTATTATTTATTTCAGCTTTCGGGGACTGTTGTACGGGTTTTGACTATTGGGGGCATATTGAGTGATTTGGATCATCGGTTTCACCAGCACAGGACCACAGGCGAGTACAGTTTATTGTCTGCATTTCGATATTGATTTTCACTATATTTCATTGATTGGTCATTGGTTATGTGATTATTTTTCTATTATAAATTGTTGAGTCGGGAATGAGAAGTACCAAGGATGTGTGATCCGACCGTAGACCTCGTTTACTTTCATGCAGTAGATCTCGTAGACAGTGTTTATTTTCATGCAGTAGATCTCGTAGACAGTGTTTATTTTCATGCAGTAGATCTTGTAGACATTGTTACTTTTATGCAGTAGATCTCGTAGACATTGTTACTTTTATGCAGTAGATCTCGTAGACCTCGTTTACTTTTCTGCAAGTAGATCTCGTAGACAGTGTTTACTTTTCTGCAAGTAGATCTCGTAGACAGTGTTTACTTTTCTGCAAGTAGATCTCGTAGACCGTGCGGTGTAGTGTCCCAGACTGATCACATGTCAAAGGTACTTCTAACGGTGGAAAGTATATTGGTCTATTTATTACTATTGATTTTTCTTACGGCTTTACTGTTATTTTCAAAACTCATGATTGATGCCTAACCTTTGTTTTATAGTCATTTTCTTTATTGAAATTGCATTCAGTGAATTGTGCTCGTTCCATTCCTGACTGGAAACCAACATTTTCAGGTTAGCCGTGGATTCACTTAGCATGGGAGATACGGGGATACTTGCAGACAAAAGCCTAGAGACTAGTTAGATAGTGAAGTTGTAGTTATTCTTTTATATGTACAAGTTTATATTTTTCTGCAAAATGTAAAACTTGTGATCATTGTAAATTAAATTAATTTTATGAATGAGCATTATTTGTGATTTGATCTTCATGGCCGTGACAGCGTTCTACCGCCGACACTGCGACGTAGGCTGGCTTGGACACGTCTCGTATCCGTTTTTTAAAAAAAAAAAAAAACGGGTGCGGGTCGTGACAAAGCTAGATAGCCTTCGCATCCGAATTACAGTATCCGTCGAGCAGATATTACAAAGATCACCATGCAGGTCGGCGATGCCTCACCACACGAGTAGCAGAATTCAGGCACTCCAGGTATACAGAATGTGACCTTCTTTTCAGTGCAGTCTATGGTTGCGTTGCACGGCCCGAGCTAATCTATTCCTAGAATGATGTCAAAGTCCTTCATGTCTAGAACTATCACATCCAGACCGATCTTTTGACCGCCGATACAAATAATCCCGCCGACGCAAGCTAAGTTTGTAAGAATTGGTGTGCCCGAAGGTGTGCTTATGCTAAGGTCGAGATCTGATGATATTACAGGAAATTTGTGCTCGGCGACAAAGTCTGTCGATATAAAACTATGTGAAGCGCCTGAATCAAATAACACACGAGCAGGCATATTATTGAATTTTAGTATACCTGACACTACTGTATCTGATGCCAGTGCTTCGTCTCGAGTCATGGCGTAGACGCGGCCCTGAGTGTTGGGGCGACGATCTTGGCCATTTTGCGGTGCAGGTTGAGTGGGCGGAGGAGGTCGGGGCGCCTGCCCTCGATTCTGTTGGCGGTGTTGTTGTGGTGGGACGTTGCGAATCAGTCTGGGGTTCGTGCAATTTCAAGCAAGGTGGCCCTTTTGTCCGCAAGCATGGCATTCCCCTCTGAAGGGGAAGCAGTTGATGGCTTCGTGCCCGAGGCGATTACATTTGGTGCAACGAGGTAACAGATTCTGACCCATATAGCCGCCATTGTTTGGACGCTTTGACGCATGATTGTTGCCTCCCGTATAGCTAGGACATTTATGATTGGAGTGGCGCACAACGTCATCAGCACCGGAAGGATGCAGGTTCTCAAGGCGGAGGGCGTGATTCAGAGCCTCGCCCACGGTCTTATACTCCGGGACCCCGACATGCGCACCGATAGAGTGTCGCAGACCCACTTTGAACCGTTGCATACGGCACTCTTTAGTAGGCAGAAACTGACCAGCAAACTTAGACAACTTGTTGAATTCTGCGGCATACTGTTCCACTGTCCGGCTCCCTTGCTTCAAGTGCATGAATTCATTCTCCTTTGCTTGACTAACGGTTGACGGAAGGTACTGGACTTCAAAAGCTTTACGGAACATGGCCCAAGAGATCGGCGCGGTGTTGTTGTCCGGTCGGATCGCTCGCTTGCGCACGGCCTACCAGTCGTGCGCGTTCAACCGTAGTTGAAGTTGTACGCAGGCGACTTGCTTCGATTCTTCAATGCCGAGAAGCTCAAAGTGATCTTCCAGCTCTTCCAACCAGTCAATTGCCATGGAAGGGCCCTCGGTACCGCTGAAGAAAGTGCGGCACGCCTTCTTGAATTCAGATACTTCAAAGTTGTACTTTTTCGGTGCCGCTGGTTGACGCTCAGGATCCTCCGTGTCGACTTCAATGGGTTGGATCGTCGGTACGGTGGCAGCAGGTGTAGTGACGGTAGGCGCAGTCACAGAATTTCTGTTGGCCGCTATTGTCTGGACGATCTGCTGCAGGATATCCAACTGCTTTTGTTGAAGTTTGGTATGTGCATCGAAACGTGCTTCGAACTGGGCCTGTCGTTCCTCCGTCTGTTGATGTCGGTTCTCGGACTGGTTCCGCTGTGCCTCCATCATACGCAGCATCCTTTCGATGGTATCGTTAGAAGGTCCGGCCCGCGGACGATACGAACTGCTAGAGCCGCTTGAAGCGCTCTGTTCTTGCTCGGCCGTGGGTTCCATCACTTCTGCGATACAAAGGCAAACGCATCAGTCACAAAATATTACGGACTCATTATATGGAACAACTTATCTCATCGTTGTGAGGTCAAAGGATGTAAAGCCGTGCTCTGATACCATTATGTCATGCCCCGATTCCGTAGAATCGATATTCGTCTCCCGGGCGTGATGCCGTACGAACCTAAGTTGCGATCGCACAAGGCGTAGTCATAAGGTTATCCGAAACACAACATCAAGTTAGAGTACGTAGAGAAATTGAATGACACATTTGAAATAGAAATAGACTTTTTTCATTGATAATAAAAACTTTACATGGACTTCTTTACAATCATTGCCGCGCGGGCTACAACATGACTCGACTTACAAAATGAACGCCGATGAGATAGTCGTTCCATACATTACATCCCTTTTTACAAGCAAAAACTATTACATATTTCCACCTGCTATCGTGGGAAGTCGAGTCGCCATCTTTTCTTTTGGACTGAGTGCGGGTCTTCTTCAAAAGGAATCCAGAAACACAAGCCTCCACACGCAGACGAGGCTTCAAAAGGGTTCGCTTCGCCTTGAGCTTTCAGGTGGCACGCCCTTCGTAATTCGGGGTACCTGTGTGGAGAGCGAGGATCAGTACATTACACTTTGTACTGGGGTGTAGCAAGTTAAGTTCCAAGCTCTCATTTGGTTGATGAGTTTATATGACTTAGTTCATGAATGTTTCTAACCATCCTAATGAATTTCAAGTGAGCAATGACAAGCATAATAAAATTTATATCGAAACTTACCCACGGCGGTCCGTACCGTACCTTATGAAACTTACCATGTTCTTTCCTGTCAATTGTTATCATTTACATTCCAAGTGCAATATTGCGTGTGTTGGTCACTGGCTCCCAGAGCCATCGTGGACTCCTTTAGCTTTTATTAGACGAGGCCCTTTCAGCGCGAGTAGCGAGCCCCGCTGCAAGTCCTCGCCTAATATTGTGCCCAGCACAACTTATGAGATGTTTCTTCTTTGGCCGCAACGGTCCCGTGGCCCCGGGTTGCCGTGCGGGGAAACTTTACCTTGTCGACAAGTTGTCCATGACCGTGCAAAGACCAATTTTTTTTCTTTTCTTTTAGTTATTAAGACATAGCCTACATTCTCTTTAAAAACTCAATCATTTTACCATGCCCGTGCCCTTGCATTCAATCTTTCATCCGCAACAACACTATCGATTTACCTAAGAAGGGGTCGAGAAGAGAAGGGTCAGCCACTCACCTTGAGTTTGCTTCGACGAGAGGACTTGTTGGCCGCGCTAGACATCGCCTACGCGATTACCTGAAATCGTACAAGCAATCGATTAGAACACTGTATTATTCAAGGAGTTCGATAGGAAATGCGAGTTCGAAATGCAAGCCATGAAACCATCAAAAACATTCACAAAAACGCATTCAGAAAACAAAGCCAAAACCAACGCAAGCGGCGTGAAAAGCAGAGCAACGGGAGGTCTCTCCCGACTCAGCCGCAGAGTCAATCCTCGAGGCGCAACCCGCTGAATATGGGACTTGGTTCCGAAGAAGACATTCCATAACGAGGAATGGATCTTAATTCAACCGTTTCCGTTCGATCGACTCGGTCGATCTCGACCTATCGGTCCCGACCGAATCGATAGTGACAGTGTTCCTTTCTCGTGCACCCCGTAGACAGAGTACGGGGTACGATGTAGGGACGGGGCACTACAGCAACGTCCAGACAGATTCGAAATAAACCTTCTGATGTACGCAAGTCGACCTTGGAATCCTCGTAGCTCTTTTAGGTTGTGTGGAGGACGCATCTCTTGAATGGCTTTGATCTTCTCAGGATCCACGTGTATACCCTTAGAGGTAATAACGAAGCCAAGAAATTTGCCACTAGAGACTCCCAAAAATGACTTGGTGGGATTCATTTTGAGTTGATGTTGGCGCATCAGATTGAAGATTGTTCTCAAGTCTTGGATGTGATCTTCCTTTAGACGACTTTTGATAGCAATATCGTCAACGTAGCATTTGACAGTTTTGTGCAGATGATGTCGAAAGATGGTACTCATGGCTCGTTGGTAAGTTGCACCAGCGTTCTTGAGACCAAATGGCATTACGGTATAGCAATAGACTCCGCGAGGAGTGCGGAAAGAAGTATGTATTTTATCTTCAGGATTCATCCGAATTTGATTGTATCCGGAGAATCCATCCATGAAAGATATTCGCTCGAACCCACAGGTGTTGTCAATCATGACGTCCGTGATAGGGAGAGGAAATTCATCTTTTGGACATGCTTCATTAAGATCCCGAAAGTCGATGCAGACTCGAACTTTTCTGGTTTTCTTCAGGACTGGAACGACATTAGCTACCCAATCTGGATGTTGTTCTTCTCGGATAAAGCCACAAGCAATGAGCTTCTTGACTTCATCGTCAATTGTATCCATCATTTCTGGCTTGAAGCACCGTTGTTGCTGTTTGACCGGTTTTGCATTAGGCAGGATATTCAATTTGTGAGTAGCAACTTTAGGATCTAGACCTGGCATGTCTTCATAGCTCTAAGCAAAGACATCAATGTATTCTTGAATAAGAAGAATTAATTCTTGCTTATCTGTCTCTGGAAGGTTCTTGCTGATGAATATTGGACGAGGTGACCCGCTCTCTCCTACATCAATTTGAACCAATTGATCTTCGGTATGAGGTTCTCTTTGTTCGAATCGAAGTTCCCATTGGGTATCCATTCGTTGAGCCCAAGGATCTGTTTCGGGATTTTCTTCAACATCTTCGTCATAGCCTTCTGGAAGTTCGACGGAGACCATGTTGAAAGATACGATCAGCCGATGAACTTGGCCGATGCTGGTGTCAGAATCCCATGATCTGGAATCAGAAGAATTAGAGCGCTCCTCACTATCGAATTCGGAGGCTGCTGGGGATAATACCGGAGGTGAAGTATATCCGAGACCTCTTTTGGTCCTGTTATAGTACATCTCTGATTTTCCTTTCGGAACGGCCGTACGGATAGGAGTTCTTCTACCCTTACCGTAGTTGAGGCCATTCTTGAAGTCATAACCCATCTTTCAGATGATGTCTTTTGATTGTTGACTGTAACGACGAAGTTGAAGATGCCCCGTATCGTTACTTTTGCTATCATCCGTGTAACTGAATTTTTGTTCCGGCCCTTTACTAAAAAGTATTGGACTCTCGCCTCTCTTTCGAGCGGGCACAACACGATATGAATCATCTGGGTGTTCGAGTGAAACTTCTGTTTGAAGAGACTGTACAACTTCCATTGTAAATGACTGAAAGCTATCTAACATATCCAAATAGCACTTAGCATGATAAATGACATCAGTATACTGGAAAAGAGATGCTTTTTCATTGATTTGTACATCTGTATTTACAGCAGGACCTGTAGCCTTAGCATGCTTGGTCAGATTGATTACAAAAGGGGGAGAAGAAGAACGTGGAGGAGGGTTGGACTTGTTACGACAGAGGTCGATAACAAACGGCTCAGAAGAGGTGAGCTCCCTTTTATCCTTGTTATGAGATAAATCAATAACAAGTGGTTCAGAAGAGGTGAGCTGATTTTTATCCTTGTTACGACGTAAGTCGATAACAAGTGGCTCAGAAGAGGTGAGCTCCCTTTGATCTTGACCTCCATCAGTTGGTTGCTTCTGGACTGGCAAGTGAATAGCCAATGGTTTGGAGGATTGAGGACGAGAAATACGCCCTTTGACAGGTATAATGAGAGTGTCATTAGGCACTGCTTCTTGTTCTTCTTCAGTATCCAGAGACAGTACTACTTTCATGAACTCATCCTTGTACATACGAGCATCGTTGCAGTATGCTTCGACACCTTTGAAAGGATAGAGATCAGCAACCTCCTTTTGAACCTCTCCATTGTCATCAACATATTTGAAACATTGATGGAGAGTCGAAGGAACAATGTTATGTTCATGCAGGAATGGTCTCCCCAACAGAGCATTGTAAGAACAACCATGGTTGTCAATGATGTAGAAGGTCACCTTTGTGCAGAGATTGCCTATTTGGTATTTTAGGCGAATCTTGCCCAGAGGTTCACTTCTTCCCTAACTGAACCCAAGGATGGTGGTGATTGTACTGGAAAGACTATGCACTGGGATCTTCAATGCATCTAACATTGTCTTCGGCATGATGCTGAGAGCAGACCCTGGATCTATCAGAATACGATCGACTTTCATCGAGTCGACATATCCTGTATAGTATAGAGGACGGTCATGCCTATTGTCTTCCATCAGCATGTCATCCTATGTGAAGGTAATGTTTAGAATTAACTCCAACACACTATGACAATGTAGGCAAGAGACAGGCTCTGCTTTCGGCTTCTTTAGAAGGGTTAAACAGGTTTCCTCCTGCATGAGAGCTTCACTCAGAGTTTCTTGAGTCTCTTTGGAGAGGCGCAAGAGCTCGAAGATTGACAGCCTGGCCGGTGTATTGGCTAGTTGAGCCAAGATATCAAAGTTGTAAGGCTTCTCAAGTCCTGAGGGAGATGACTTCTTCAAAGGTTTGTCGAAGCAGACTTGTTGTTTGCCTTTGTCGGCTGCTGTTGGCTTGGGGGGAGTGGGTTCTACGACCGGTGAGGAGGCAGCAGGAATATCCTCTGTGGAAACAGGTTGCACTGGAACAGACTCAGAAGAAGAAGCAGGATTTTCTTGAGTCTCGGGAACTTCCCGTAGGTAGGCTTTCCCTGATCTGGTGCCCAATAGGATTTTCTCTTCAACTATGGGGTCAAAAGACACCATATTGCAGATCTTTGTTTTGCCCTTGGAGCGGTCTTTCTTCTTGGAGGAAGAGGGAACTTCGAACTCTGAAGCAAGATCAGGGTGAATCCACATAATCTCGCCATTGTCAAGAGATAAGGGAACGAGACCTTCACTTCGTGGAGGAGGGAGATTCTCGATCTCAAGAGTAGCTTTAGGGATGGGGATGACACCATGTTGTACCATCTGCGGAGGGAAGTCACCGAACTGAACTGAGACCATGTTCGCGGTAACAGTCTTCTCGTCTTGCTGCAGAGTGACAACACCAGCGTTGACTAGCTCCTGAATTTTGCCTTTGAGCACATAACATGCTCGAGTGGGATGCCTAATGAACCTATAATAGACACAGTATTTGGGATGATCAGTCTTACCGACTTCATCAGGCTTCTTCGGGTCTGGGAGTTGGAGCTTATTGCTTTTGATCAAGCAATCAAAGATGCTCACGGTGTCATTCTCGTCAAATAAGTACTCTACTTTCGAACGAGGTTCCCTTGGTTGAGGGCAGAAGGAGTAGAAGTGGACGTAGGTGGAGCTACGTTGACCGCCAGAGATTCTTTGTTCTTCAGGTTGATATTCAAAGTCTCTTTTCCCTTGCGGTTGTTCTGGTGATTACCACCACCCGATGTCTGATGTTCATCCCGGTCAGGGTTAGACATGTGTACCCCTAGCTGTTTGAATTTGTCAGCGCTAACTTCAGCTGCTTTAGCGTTGACAATGAAGGATGGCCAATCTTGGAATTGAGTTGACCCCGTCCACATGCTGATGATAGATAAAAGATTTGCCTTGCAGGTGTCTATGGTGACAGCGGCCGGAGTTCCAGGAGGCATTTTTAAGGCTTCTTGGCGGAACCTTTCAATAAAACTCTCAGCGGTTTCATTATGCCTTTGTTTGATTTTATTAAGGGCTGACATAGTCATGTCATTGATTCCCTCATAGAATCGTTCCAATCTGTTTGAGACCCGAGAAAGAGGTGATACAGCCATCGGGCAAGCTTCTGTACCAATCGTATGCGACACCGGCTAAACAGCCGACGAATACCCTGGTAAGAAGAGCATCATTTGGCTGAAGTTGGATAGTCATTACCTCAAAGTGGTTAATGAACTGACTGGGAGAAGTGCTTCCATCAAACAGCAAAATTGTAGGGATTTTGTACTTTGGAGGAAATAGGACTTCCTTCCACTCTACTGGGTAGGGTTGTTTGATCCCCAACCTCTGTAAGTTGTCTTTCTCTTTGAAGGCCTCGAATTGAGTGTACAGGAGTTTGACAGCTTCATTGGCATCCTCCACTGATGTATAAGGAGCAGGCTGAATCAGAGTGTTAGGGGGAGGAACAGCATGGTAAGCACTACCCCCAGTACCTGACTGACTGGGTATAGGTTGAATCTGTACAGGAGGTATTTGAGGAGATGCTACCCCCAGCCCTGCATTGACAGGCACCGACGATGCTATGATCTCAGGATTTACAGCAGGTACAGTCGGTGGTACTGTATGTTGGGCCACGATGATAGAATACATACTTGCAACCATTTCGGCCATGGTCTTCAACTTGTCTTCTAGTGTAGCTATTTGTTATTCTTAACTAGCCGAACTGGAAGCATATAGGTCTTCAGTGACAACATAAGCTGTCACTTCTCTAGGTACAGTGGAGGACACTGTCTGTTCAGAACTTTCGATGTATGCATCATAGTCGGAGAAAGAATCATCTCCTGAGTGAGAAAGAGGGAGATGAACGGAAGGATCTTGAAGATTCCTTTGACCGATTGTGTCTCGGCTTCGGGATCTGGTATGTCGAAATACTCCTTCAGAAGATTCTTGGAGTAGATCTAAATACCGCTGGCTGGGATTGCGAGGCTTGCCATGCTTGGAGCACTTCCTACCCCCAGTATCTCGAGAAGTCATGTTGACGGAAGCGTACAATATTTTATCTTCATCTTCTGACATAGGTTCAGATGTTGCAAAGTTCAAACGATCGAAGACAGATCATTTTGTTGTCTGACAACAACACTTGATGACAACCTTGTGATTACAATGGTGTCCAAGTGGTTGCACTGGAGGTGTTGAGATGTTGTCCCGTTTTTGTTTGAGGTGTTCTCGGAGATCAGGAACAATGACAGGACGAGAAAAAGTCTGAGGGATATGTTCTTTGACAACATTCGGAACATGGTTCCGGTTCTTCAAATATTTTATCCCTTGAGTGTACAGGGACGTACTCATTTCATTAGCATAGGTGTCAGGACTTTTGATCCTGGAAGTTTGCCTCTGATGCTGGTTGGTCTTCGGCATTGGCTGTTTGTGTTTCGCCGAAGTTGGTCTATTGAGATAAGTTCTTAAATCAGTAAATTCACCCCCAGGGGTTTCTGTCTGAGACACCAGTAATTTTCCCTGTTTTGAGCGGGATATCTTGAGAGTTGGGAGATCTTGGAATTCTGCTACCGGAGTAGGCAGAATACCTCATTGATCAGTACACTTCCCTTTGGCAAGGAAGGAAGAAGAACTCTTGTTCGAAAGAATTCTTGTACTGACTGGTGCCGAAGCACGTTCAGATTGATCTTCTACGGTAAAAACCGAGGAAGATCGAGAAAAGACCAAAGGGCCTTTTCTTTTGTTTTGTGAAGAAGGGTTAGCTAAAGAGCGTTTTCCTCTGTTGTCTTCCAAGTCGTGGGACGAGGAAGTTTGAGAAAAGACCAACAGGCCTTTTCCTTTGTTCTGAGATGGAGGAGGAATAGTCAACAGACTATCCCCAGTGGATTGCGCTGGAGCAACAGGGTGCTTGGGAAGAGGAACATAGTTTTTCCCCTTACTGTGAGAAGAAGAGAGATTAGCTAAAGGGCTGTTCCTCTTAGACTGCGCTGGCACAGTTTGCGCAGAGGTTGGAGTGGCAGTAGGCGCACTGACAGGTTGCGCATGAGGAGCTTTGACAGTTGGCCTTCTGGCCATAGTCACAGCAGATTGCACAGCAGGAGTCTTGACTTCAGAGTGCTGGAGTTGCATTCTGGTTGCTGGAGTGGTGGACTGCGTAGGCAGAGTTGCAGCCAAATGCGCCAGGGGAAGAGGAGTCTTGCACTTTGACAGAGCAGCATAGGAAGTGGTTTGTGCATCGGCAAGGGGAGCAGCATACTGCGCATGGGCAGTAGCAGCAGACTGCACAATAGTCTAGGAAGCAGAGACAGTAGACTGCGCAGCAGGCTGAGCAGCAGAGGCAGTAGACTATGCAACAGTCTTGGGGACCCACACTGGGTAAAATTTATTCGTGGCAGAAGTTGTTGCAGTGCGAGGGGTGGTCCTGGAGTTGATCATCGCCTCGTAGGCCGTCTGGTTGACCTTTACAACCAGCGTCTTCTGCATCTTTCTGATAGACGCAACGTCACATTGAGTTGTCACTTCCTCATCGGAGGAGAAAGTCGTCTCCAGCAGAGTCGCCATTTTGTTTGTAAAAAATAAAAGTTGATCTTTATTTCACAAACTTCGTAAGAAGATTACAAGAATTCTGGGAAAGTACAACTATAGGAATCCGATCTGAATGACGATCGCTTTATCCCTTGGACGATGTGAACTTTGAAGACGGTAGCCTCTGAAGAATACAGCAGCACATTGGCAAGAACTCCTGATCTCTGGTGATGACTTGAATGATCTCTGATCTGATCTGGTCTGGGCCTGATAATGAAGACTTGAAACTCTATTTATAGAGTTCTGGAAATAACTAATTTTTAGTTATTCTGAATTATGCATGATGGATTGCACAGACATTGGACTGTGCAAGCAGCGAACTGCACTGGCAGTTACTCGATCGTGAACCACCTGTATGTGACGCGTGGCATTGTTTGATTGAAATACGCTTGGTCGTGTACAGACGGTTGCCACATGGTGAGTAATTGATGGCATGTAGGCCACGTATAAATTGTTAGTTGTCTTGATGAAGTGCGCCACATGAACTGCGCTGGCTTCAGACTGCGCTAGATTGAATTATGCTGTAGAGAGTCTGGCAGATTGCGCTTCGATTGGATTGGTAGCTTGTGCTGCATGTACAGCTATCCTCGAGCGTTGTGCTGCACGAGAAACGAACAGTTTCCTCGTTCTTCGGGCTGTCAGATGTCAGAAGATCTGATTTTCTGTCAGATAATGATGACAAGGCCACGCCAGCTTGCGCGCTTGGATGTATGCGCAGTTCAGCTTGCGCAGTTGAATTGTTGCACAATCTGTCTCCTGCGCAGTTCATTTGAAGAGTGCACAACTTGATTTTCTTTATTTTTTTGATGGGTGCAACTTGATTTTTAGGACCTACATAGCTCTACCAGCTAATCTTGAGGGTGTGCATAACGTCTTCCAAGTTTCACAGCTCAGGTGCTACATTCCGGACCCGAGCCACATCTTAGATCATTCGGAGCTGGAAATTGGACCCAGCCTCACAGTACCAGAGAAGCCAGTGGCGATATTAGACAGAGGAGAGAAGAGAACCAGGAATTTGGTGACGCCGATAGTCAGAGTGATGTGGCGGCACAACTCTCCAGGCGAGTCTACCTGGAAGCAAGAAGATAAGACACTTTAGTACTTTAGTACTTAGTCAGAGTGATGTGGCGGCACAACTCTCCATTGTCTTCCTCACGAGATTCTAAGACACTTTAGTACTTAGTATTTTTAATTTTCGTGGTTTATTTCATGTAGATCTAAGTTTTAATATTTTTGATCTTCATGGTTTTGATCTACTGAACTTGGTTGTTTTCGAAAATAGAGAGTTCCATGTGGTGGGAATTTTGATTTTACACAAGTTTGGCTTTTGAATGGCTGGATTTTACCAAGTCTTGGCCGAGATGGGGTTCCTTGAGTTCTTGAGTCTCCATGGCTGCAAGTCTCGGCCTTGGGGAGAAGACGAGCCTTTTACGCATACGTTCATACGTGCCTGCGTAGTGACTTTCTTTTACGCCTACGTTTTCACGTGCCAGCGTAGCATCTCTTTCTTTACACAAACATTTTCACGTGCCCGCGTAGTGTTCCCTTTTTACGCACACGCCTTGCGTGCCCGCGTAATTCGTTCTACGCCGAGCTCATTCGAGCTCTACGCAGGGGAGTCCAGCTCGCGTAGAGTCTCGCGTGCGTAGAATCTCGCGTAGAGGGCTGCTCGCGTAGAGGAGTCCTTCCTCAGGTCCTGCTCGCGTAGAGTACTTGCTCACGTAGAGGGGTCCTTCCTTGGTCTTGCTCGTGTAAAGCCATTTTACGTTCGGGCCCCCCTTAGCCTAGCGTAGTTTCTCTCGCGTAGAGGCTTTGATCCCCTATGCGTACCTGTGTGCCCTTTTGTGCTTGCACCCTCTTGTCACGGACTTGATAACCTTGACTTGATTGACACGATTGGACTGATAATTGTACATGGCATGGTATGACAAGTAACTAACATGACATGGCATGACATGACAAGACATGACTAATAAGCATGATGGAAACTATTGAATACTGTTACGACGGCTAGCATGACATGATAAGAATGAATGGCCTGGACACCGTTGACGATTGTGTTTGTACAAATGAACTAGTACTGTCTCGTATCATGTCTATGGTAGGGACTCCTGAGTACCACGGTCAAGGGTACGTACTGAAACTGACTAAGGCTAATAATTAGAATAATCCAGTAGTCATGAAGAGATTTCCCAGCTACAGGCAATCCCGTTATCTAGGCGCCCCACCTGGGATCTGTAGCCTGCCGTCGAGTAGGGCACATTTCCAGCACACTGCCATGTGTTGCACCCTTCAAGCTACTTAAGGGTACATGTGTTTCCTGGACGATGTACCCACATGAATTCAACCCCTAATTTGAGTCCGGATAGCCTGGATGGTCTGCAGGACTTGTGGCTGTTGGAATAATCTCATTGCATCTTGCTAGTAATTAGGTATGTGATAACCCTAGTTAGTTAAAGTATCAAGCCGTATTCATTTGCTTGGCTATGATTGATTGGATGGAGTCTAACCCAGTCTAGTTTTGTCCTGATCCTGTACAAGATTGTTAGCATGACCTGAATGCTTGTGCTTACTTTATCGATAAATGGTGGGAAACCAAGTTCCGTTTAGACGAAGGGTTGCAACCCCGGTCCTTGTTTGTTTTAAGGGTTGTAACTTGGTTATCTGAACAGTCCCATGGTTATCATATCGTATATCATCATGATTTTTCATATTTTTAGTCTTTATTATAACTATGTTTTGTGCTAAATGCTGATTTTAGTTCTTAAGTGAAGCCTCCTTTGTGGCACTTGCTCTTCCTGGGATCTGACCCAGCTGGTTTTGTATGGCCAGATACCAGAGCAGCTCCAGAGGATCTTTCTACCTTCCAGCCAGATGGTGACCACCAGGCGTAACCTTGACAACGAGTGGGTTTTTTTATTATGGCTCTTCCACTCCATTGTAAAATTATTCTTTTGAGGCGTTTAACCGCCGAGCAAGTGTTAGCTCGTTTGCAACTTTACTTATTGTCTGCCTACGGGCTGTAACATGATTGACAAATCCTAGGGTTGATCATGTATGACTGAAACTCTTGCTAGTCCTCACCTTTTGTACGACTAGCTTCATGATCATCCAAATATGTAATGTATGGGACACCTTACTATTGTATATTGGGTGCTCTAACATCTTGTAACATTTACTTACTTGCTTGAGATTGAGACAATAGGCTTGTTCATGACCATAAGAGACTGACGGCTTGTAGTTAAACTCTCATATATCTAGACAGCCGTGATCGTATATCGAGGTAGATTCTACCTTAATGTACGTAGCTGGCTGTGTCTGTCCCCCGCTCTCCAGTTTTCTGGTTCTGGGGTGTGACACTGTTTAAGTGATGGCCCATGCAGGTCTTGTGAATCAAGATATGTGAGGGTTTACCGAATAGATGTCTCAATCAGCACTCGTCCTTGATCTCTGCTCGTATCCTCTAAATCCCTAAAATCTTGACCTGATCACATGCTTGTATCTTTGATCTGTCCTGGTCCTTCCTTATTATTTCATGTGTCGTCTTCTTCAGTGGCACTGTTCCTGGACCTGCCAATCAGCCGGAAGGAGCTCAACGAGTACTCCCGCAACAAGAGGATCAAGCTCAGCACTCAGGAGCAGCGTCCCAAGTCATGCTTCCTAGAGATCCAGAACCCCTAGTACAGCCAGCCCAGCCTGTGAGGCAGGATAATAGAGTCTTGTTCGGACTCATCAGGGAGTTGCTTGCATCACTGGATCGTTGAGGTGATGCATTGCACCAGACAGTACAAGATACCTTAAGTAGAGGTGGTCATCAAAGTAACAGTGCGACCAACAGCTTCAAGCGCTTGAACCCTCCCTTCTTCGATGGTAGCGAAGATGCTATTGCCGCAGATGCTTGGCTGCAGGATACTGAGGTTATTCTAGAAGCAGCCAGGACCCCATAAGACGAGAAGGTGGTCGTGGTGTGCCTGCAGTTATTGGATCTAGCCCGCAGCTAGTGGACGGCACAGGCCGTTGGATTAAGGGCACCTATTGCATGGACAGTATTCCGTGAGAGATTCTAGACCAGGTATTTTGATGCTGTAGCTCGGAATGATCTACAGACAAGGTTCACTAACTTGAAGCAGATGGACAGGACGGTCGATGGATATGCGACCGAGTTCTCCAGGCTTAGTCGGTTTGCTCCCACCTTGGTGGTGACCGAGTTCGACAGAGCTCAGCGGTTCCAGCAGGGATTCTACCTAGAGATTTTGCTAGCGGTGGAGCAGTTCGAGCATCAGACTTTCGATGCAGTATTGAGAGCAGCTAGGAGGCATGAGTATACCTCACAGAGGATTATGGACTGGACCGAAAGCCGAAAGCGGTCTCACGGCCAGATGAACAAGTCTTCAGCACCAGCCCCGGCAGCTAGAGCCTTGACCTTTGGAGCTCCGAGGCGGGCGGCTTCCGTTGCGTCGATTCAGCATTCGACCTCGGCATATCCCCAGCAGCAGCAGAAGCAGTCTTCCGTAATAGGTTGCACTCATTATGGGAAGTCAGGGCACGTAGTGTCAGAATGTCGCAGAGTACAGGGTTTATGCTTGGTTTGTGGGGCACCGGACCACAGGGTTGGGAACTTCCCGAATAGGGAGAGTTCCTCTTCATCAACCTTTTCTAGTCCCTCGGTTAGGGGCCAGCCCCAGTACTAGTCCAGCAGCAGTAGTACCCATTTCCGAGGCCCTTGTCGCCTCAGGCCCAAGTATTTCAGCAGCAGAACCCCCAACAGTATGCACAAGTCCAAGCTCACACCCAAAATCGCCTGAGAGATTTCCAGCAGAGGGGACCAGCACCTAGCTAGGGCAAGGTCAAGTGATGGCTTTGACCGTGGAGGAGGAGTTAGCATCAGGTGAGGTAGTGGCAGGTACTATTCTCGTCAACTCCTTCCCTGCATCAGTATTGTTTGATTCTGGTGTATCACATTCATTTATGTCTGCATGATTCGCAACACGGATAGGGCTGGAGCCCGAGTCATTATCAGTAAGGCTCAATATACTTACTGGTAACGGACTTGTGGGAGTAGATAGAGTATTTTTTTCGTGTCAGATCGTAGTTAGCGGTAGAGAGTTTTCTGCTAGGTTGATAGAATTTCCGATGACCGATTATGATGTGGTCCTAGGGATGGATTGGTTGAGGGACCAGTATGCTAGAATAGATTTTCATATCGACAAGATTATTTTTAGTATTCCTGGTGAACCAGAGTTTTTATTTTTTCGAGGCGGAATAGAGCCTTCTCCTCCAGCATTCCGGATGGCAGTTGTAACGGCAGTCCAGTTTCCTAGAATTGTAGAAGAGTTTTCTGATGTTTTCCCCCAAGAGCTTCCAGGTATGCTACCAGAAAGAGAGATCGAGTTCACCATAGACTTGATCCCCGAAACAGCAACAGTGTCAGAGAGAGTCTACCGGATGGCACCGTCAGAATTGGAGATTTTGTATAAGATGTTTGAGGAACTCAGGACCAAGGGATTCATCCATGCTAGTGGATCGCCTTGGGGAGCCCCGATACTTCTTGTGAAAAAGAAGGAAGGTATGTCCAGATTATGTATTGACTATCGTACCTTGAACTCGGTGACAATCAAGAACAGATATCCTCTCCCGAGGATAGATGACTTGTTTGATCAACTCAAAGGGCGTCCGTATTTTCAAAGATTAACTTACGGTCAGGATACCATCAGATCAGAGTTAGAGAGCAGGACATCCCGAAGATGGTATTTAGATCCAGGTATGGGCATTAGGAGTTCCTTGTTATGCCCTTTAGAGCAACCAATGTGCCGACAGTATTCATGGACCTCATGAATCGCATCTTCATGCCTTATTTGGATCAGTTCATGATTGTGTTTATAGACGACATCCTGGTCTACCGCAAGAGTGAAGCGGAGCATGAGCAGCATCTTCGTGTAGTTCTTCAGATTCTCAGAGAGCACCAGTTGTATGCAAAGTTCAGTAAATACGAGTTCTGGCTCAATTGTATTTCATATTTGGGTCATATCATCACCAGAGGTAGAGTGGAAGTGGATCCCCAGAAGATCGTGGCTATTAAGACGTGGCCACTACCCAGTACCGTTACAGAAGTTTGCAGTTTTCTTGGCTTGGTCGGCTACTACCGGCGATTTATTTTGGACTTTGCACGGATTTCAGCACCTATGACCCAGTTGACCCGCAAGGATGTGCAGTTTGCTTGGACCGCAGAATGTCAGGAATATTTTGAGAAGTTGAAGCGAGGCTTGATGATGGCACCCATTCTTACGCTTCCAGATGGGACCGGGAGATTCTCAGTGTATTGTGATGCTTCAGGCAGAGGTTTAGGATGTGTTTTGATACAGCATGGGAAGGTAATAGCTTATGCGTCATGTCAACTTCGTGATCATGAGAGAAATTACCCGACCCACGACTTTGAGCTGGCAGCAGTAGTATTTGCACTTAAGCTGTGGAGGCATTATTTGTATGGAGATAGGGTGGAGATTTTCACCGACCACAAGATCTTGAAGTATGTGTTCACCCAGAAGGATCTTAACATGCGTCAGAGGAGATGGCTAGAGCTACTTGTAGATTATGACATCAACCTGCAGTATCATCCTGGGAAGGCCAACGTTGTTGCAGATGCACTGAGCAGAAGAGCCGGAGTTTATTTTCTAACAGCACAACCAGAGTTGTTACCAGATCTTCAGAAGATGGGTATAGAAGTTGTCCTTCATACCAGTATGGCATTGATGGCCAGTATACAAGTTCAGTCTAGTATAGTTGATGGGATCAGGTTAGCTCAGTCATCAGATTCTAAGCTTCAACGGCTTAGGGCAGAATGTGTAGCAGGACAAAGACTAGAGTTATGTATCTATGAGGATGGTACACTTCGACATGGGAGGCATCTTTATGTGCCCAGTGGTGATATCCGATAGAAGATCATGGCAGAAGCTCACAGTTCTCAGTATTTGATTCATCCGGGCGGTACGAAGATGTATCGTGATATCCGGCAGCATTTTTGGTGGAATGGTATGAAGAGAAAGATAGCCCGGTTTGTCTCTCGATGTTTAGTTTGCCAATAAGTTAAAGATGAACATCAGAGACCGGCTGGACTTCTTCAACCTTTGCCGATTCCAGAATGGAAATGAGAGCACATTACCATGGATTTTGTGACTGGATTACCTAGATCCCCAGCTGCGAGAGATGCTATCTGGGTTGTAGTCGACAGACTCACCAAGGTAGCTTATTTTCTTTATTTCAGGGTTGGTCAGTCAACGGATCAGCTTGCAGAGATGTACCTCAGGAAGATAGTCAGGTTGTATGGAGTACCAGTCAATATTATGTCCGATAGAGATTCCAGATTCACATCGCACTTTTGGCAGAGTCTTCAAAAAAGTTTGGGGACTCGTCTCAAGTTCAGTTCAGCTTATCATCCGCAGACAGATGGTCAGTCGGAGCGCACGATCCAGACTCTTGAAGATATGTTGCGTTCATGTACACTTGACTTCGGTGGTTCGTGGAAGATCACTTGCATCTAGTGGAGTTCTCGTACAATAACAGTTTTCAGGCCAGTATCCAGATGGTACCCTATGAGGCCTTGTACGGCAGAAAGTGTAGATCTCCTTTAGCTTAGGACGATATAGGCGAGAGGCAAATGCTTGGTCCAGATATGGTAACACAGACTATTGAGGTGGTCAGGCAAGTTAGAGATCATCTTCGAGTTGCACAAGATCACCAGCGTCATTGGGCCGATTCTTATCGGCGTCCCCTTGAATTTTCTATCGGCGACCATGTATTCCTCAGGATCTCGCCTACCCGTGGCATCATTTTTTTCGGCGTACGGGAAAAGCTTAGTCCTAGGTATATAGGGTCATTCGACATTCTAGAGCGAATAGGTAATGTGTGCTATCGTCTCGCTCTTTCGCCGTCGTTGTGTGAGGTGCATGATGTCGTCCATGTATCCCAATTGCGACGGTATATCCTGGATCCGAGTCATTTCCTTGATCATTTAGAATTGGTTGTTGGTACCAACCTTTCGTATAAGGAGAGACCCGTATCCATATTGGATCGAAGAGAGAAGATACTCAAGAACAAGACTATCAAGTTAGTCCGTGTTGCTTGGGGTCATCACTCTTTGGGTGAGTCAACGTGGGAGCGTGAGGATGACATCCGATCGCGATATCCCGACCTGTTTGACTCGTGAGGTATAATGTCTTCCTTATGCCTCATGCCTTCAATTCCTTACTTGCATGATTGATTGTTTGATTGATTGCTTAGTTATATCTTGCTTGTGATTAGTGTAGCATGCTCGACATCTCTAGCCTCTTGATTAAATTTTGAGAACGAAATTCTTTTAAGATGGGTAGAGTTGTCAACCTCGGTTTTCGTTATACGTATTTTCGTATACGTGTACGTATTTCGGACCCGTATTTTGACTTGTCCTAGCTGGCTAGTCTTAGGTTTCTTGCATTGGCATGGGTTAGTTGGTATTTCATGGCTCGTGTGGTTTATTCTGGCTGGGGCATGCATCGGGTTCGGTTTGGTTCGGTCTGGTTGGGTTTGGTTTGGGTTAGTATGCAAACCCCTACCTACCACCACCACCCATTTATTAACCCAACAACCCTTCTCTCTCCTCATTCATTTTCCATTACTACTCTTCTTCTTCTTCATTTCTCCACCGACCATCCGCAGTAGGCAAGTGCAACTTACTTCATGGAGGAACTCAATTTTATTGTTCCATTGTCTTCCTCACGAGATTCTAAGACACTTTAGTACTTAGCATTTTAATTTTCGTGGTTCATTTGTAGATCTAAGTATTAGTATTTTTGATCTTCATGGTTTTGATCTACTAAACTTGGTTGTTTTCAAAAATGAAGAGTTCCATATGGTGGGAATTTTGATTTTATGCAAGTTTGGCTTTTGAATGGCTGGATTTTACTAAGTCTTGGCCGAGATGGGGTTCCTTGAGTTTTTGAGTCTCCATGGCTGCAAGTCTCAGCCTTGGAAAGAAGACGAGCCTTTTACGCACACGTTCATACGTGCCCGTGTAGTAACTTTCGTTTACGCCCACGTTTTCACGTGCCAGCGTAGCATCTCCTTCTTTACGTACACATTTTTACGTGCCCACGTAGTGTTCCCTTTTACGTACATGCCTTGCGTGCCCGCGTAATCCGTTCTACGCCGAGCTCATTCGAGCTCTACGCAGGGGACTCTCGCTCGCGTAGAGTCTCGCGTGTGTAGAATCTAGCATAGAGTCTCGCGTAGAGGGCTGCTCGCGTAGAGGGGTCCTTCCTCAGGTCCTGCTCGCGTAGAGGGGTCCTTCCTTGGTCTTGCTCGCGTAAAGCCATTTTACGCTCGGCCCCCCTAGCCTAGCGTAGTTTCTCTCGTGTAGATGCTTTGAGCCCCTATGCGTACCCGTGTGCCCTTTTGTGCTTGCACCCTCTTGTCACGGACTTGATAACCTTGACTTGATTGACACGATTGGACTGATAATTGTACATGGCATGGTATGACAAGTAACTGACATGACATGGCATGACATGACAAGACATAACTAATAAGCATGATGGAAACTATTGAATGCTGTTGCGACGGCTAGCATGACATGACAAGAATGAATGGCCTGGACACCATGGACGATTGTGGTTGTACAAATGAACCAGTATTGTCTCGCATCATGTCTAGGGCAAGGACCCCTGAGTTCCACGGTCAGGGGTACCTACTGAAACTGAATAAGGCTAATAACTAAAATAATCCAGTAGTCATGAAGAGATTTCCTAGCTACAGGCAATCCCGTTATCTGGGCGCCCCACATGGGATCTGTAGCCTGTCGTCGAGTAGGGCACATTTCTGGCACACTGTCATGTGTTGCACCCTTCAAGCTACTTAAGGGTACATGTGTTTTCTGGACGATGTACCCACATGAATTCAACCCCTAATTTGCGTCCGGATAGACTGGATGGTCTGCAGGGCTTGTGGCTGTTGGAACAATCTCATTGCATCTTGCTAGTAATTAGGCCTATGATAACCCTAGTTAGTTAAAGTATCAAGCCGTACTCATTTGCTTGGCCGTGATTGATTGGATGGAGTCTAACCAGTCTAGTCTTGTCCTGATCCTGTACAAGATTGTTAGCATGACCTGAATGCTTGTGCTTACTTTATCGATAAATGGTAGGAAACCAAGTTCCATTCAGACGAAGGGTTACAACTTCGATCCTTGTTTGGTTTAAGGGTTGTAACTTGGTTATCTGAATAGTCCTATGGTTATCTTATCGTATATCATCATGATTTTCCATATTTCTAGTCTTTGTTATAACTATGTTTTGTGCTAAATGCTGGTTTTAGTTCTTAAGTGAAGCCTCTTTTGTGGTACTTGCTCTTCCTGGGATCTGACCCAGCTGGTTTTATATGGCCAGATACCGGAGCAGCTCCAGAGGATCTTCCTACCTTCCAGTCAGATGGTGACCACCAGGCGCAACCCTGGCAACGAATGGGTTTTTTTTTGGCTCTCCCACTCCATTATAAAATTATTCTTTTGAGGCGTTTAGCCGTCGAGCAAGTGTTAGCTCGTTTGCAACTTTACTTACTGTCTGCCTACGGGCTGTAACATGATTGACAAATCCTAGGGTTGATCATGTATGACTGAAACTCTTGCTAGTCCTCACCTTTTGTACGACTAGCTTCATGATCATCCAAATATGTAATGTATGGGACGCCTTACTATTGTATATTTGGTGCTCTAACATCTTGTAACATTTACTTACTTGCTTGAGATTGAGACAATAGGCTTGTTCATGACTATAAGAGACTGATGACTTGTAGTAAACCCTCATGTATCTAGACAACCGTGACCGTATATCGAGGTAGATTCTACCTCAATATACGTAGCTGGCTGTGTCTGTCCCCGCTCTCCAGTATTCTGGTTCTGGGGCATGACACCTAAGGTTCAACTATTGATTGTGGGGACATTGGGGGAGTAGCGTAGCGTTTATGACCAATACCCTCATATTGCATTATTGTGCGAGCTAACCCCTCTTACACACGGGGATAAGCCGTATCGCATCGCTAGGATGCTATTGTACAACCCAAGCTGGTCATATACGTTACCTATTCAAATCATATTATTTCAAATATTGAATTGCTGAAAATTGCCGAAAAATATTATTCAAGTATTTCAAACTGTTTAAAATTGCATGTTTTCGTTATTATTTGAAATGTTAGATATACACTCGTACTTTGCTCCTTTCCTGACTGGATCCCCCCAGGCAACATTGATGATGCTTAGCTATTGTTCAATAGCTATTATGATCCTGTGCTGTATCCTGCGGTGCTCCCAGAGTCCCACTTAGAGGACACAGATCCTGAGGCCGATGAGCCGGTCGTCTAGATAGTTGTTATCTTCATTTCTAGTTTCTTTATGTTTAGAAATGAAGACTTTCTATTTCAGACTTTTTATTTTCAGATGTATTCCTCTGTGTTGAATAATTAAAGTTTTTAATGTTCGTAAATTTAATGTTGTGACAAAATGTATAAATGTTGTTGAGATTACCTGCATATAGAAATAGCTTACTGCCACCGTCTCACAACGGTGCAGGCTGGACATGATCCGATTCGACCCAACAATTTGGGATCGGGTCGTAACAAATATAGACAAACACCTATTTAATAATAAAAATACAAATATTTATACAACAAAAATAATTAGAAAAATATAAATCAAGTTCTAAAATAGTTTAAGAAATATTTGTACATACATAAAATATGCCTACATGGCCATCTTTGGTCAACTACATGCCTACATGAGCTTGGAATTGGTTTGGGTCCAGTTCGGACTGATTTGGTCCAACCGGGTCATCTAAAATCAATATATTAAATAATAACTAATTAAATGATTTAAATGAGTTATTTCATAACTTGGCCTGGTTTTCCTAGTTTGGACAGAACTATGGCTAGGCCTCCCATGGCATGGCTAATACACTAGTCATGGCACACTGCTACATCTTCTGTGCCACAAATCCTAGCCATCTTGTGCTCCAAAACTCAACGATGGCTAAGGTCATATTTAATAAAAAAAAATTAATTTAAAACTACTCATAAATTCCATGAAATCATATTTAAGGCAATTTAATAATAAAAAAATTTCAAAAATTCACAGAACCTACCTCTACGAGAACAATGAAGGAAATTTCCTCTTTATTTCTGATTCAAGCTCCCACGTCGACTCTTCGACCGAATGGTTACGCCAGAGTACACGGACGAGAGGGATCGCTCGATTTCATAGCAGCTTATCCTTGCGTTCTAAGATTTGAACTGGCACTTCAACGTAGGATAAGTCGGACTTTAGCTCCAGCTGGCCAAAATCTACCACGTGGTTAGGGTCGTGCACGTACTTCCACAACTGAGAGACGTGGAAGACATTGTGTACACCTTCTAGCGTCGGCGGTAGGACAATTTTATAGGCCACTGGGGCAACCCGTTCGAGTATTTTGAACGACCCAACGAATCTCGGACTCAACTTTCCCTTCGCACCGAACCGAGTAACTCCTCGCATGGGCGACACTTTGAGAAATACGTGATCGCCTTCTTGAAACTCGAGGGTTCGATGATGAACATCCGTGTAGCTTTTCTGACGACTCTGTACGGTCTTTAATCTTTCTCGAATGAGCCAAATTTTCTGCACGGTCTGTTCCACCAGTTCTGGGCCGAGAATCTGCCGCTCTCCGACTTTGTCCCATCAAATGGGTGATCGACACTTTCGTCCGTATAGGGCTTCATACGGCGCCATTTGGATGCTGGATTGATAGCTATTGTTGTATATAAATAGATAATTTTTTGAATCACATAAACATTGCACTATAATTTACATGACTGAAACAGGGTATATGTGAACGCTGTTCATGAAGGTTACACATAATATTTCTTCATGAACTTGCCGTTGATCGGCATCATATGCAAGTCACCATCAGGCTTGGTTAGTCGATACGCACCGTTAGAATACACTGATTCTATAACGAAAGGACCTTTCCATTTAGGCTAAATTTTTTCTTTTATCTTGTGTGTCATGACCATTGGTCTTCTCACTACTAAGACTATATCACCAACTTGAAAGATTCTTTCCTTCACTTTTTTTATTAAAGGCTATGGAAAGGCGTGCTTGGTATAGCTCAATACGCTGTTGAGCTAATAAGCATTTTTCGTCTAGCGCTTCCAGCTCTTGTAGTCGCAGACGGTAACTTTATACGACAGTCAACTCACTGGCTAAGGCTACTCGAAGAGAGAGAATCTAGATTTCTAGGGGAATAACTGCTTCACTCCCATAAACCAGAGAGAATGGCATACTGCCTATTGGAGTCCAGACCGTTGTACGATAGGCCCAAAGATATTCGCCGAGCTTCTCATTCCAATCGCGCATGTTTGAAGACACGAACTTCTTGAGAAATTTGATAATAGTCTTATTGAAGGCTTCTGCTAACCCATTAGCCGCTGGATTATAAGCAGTAGAGGCTACATTCTGAATTCGATTCTTATCGCAGAACCGATAGAATGCATGGCTCGGGAATTGTGGACCATTATCATGGATGATCCTGCGAGGTAGGCCGAAGCGGTAGATAACGTGATATTTGATGAAACTGATCACGTTTGACGTCTTTACTTCGATGAGCGGTATAGCTTCTGCCCATTTGGAGAAGTAATCGGTTATAGCTAGAATAAACCGATATCCTCTGGAGGATGGCGGGCTGATTGGACCTATGACGTCCATACCCAGGCTTCAAAAGGCCAAGATGCCGCTGTCGGGTGTAGAAACTCCGAAGGTTGATGAATGAAGTCGGCGTAGAACTGACAAGCCCTACACTTGTTTACATATTCAACAACCTCTGCTATAATTATGGGCCAATAATAACCCATTCGTCTGAGGCGATCTTGTAATTTTGGGCCTGGTTGATGTGCACCACAAATTCCGTCGTGAGCCTCACCGAGTGCATGTTTGGCTTCTGTATCTGATAAACATTGTAACAGTAGTCCGTCGTAAGAGCGTCGGTACAACATTTTAGTAGCTGTATCATAGTAAAATTTGAGGGATCGCCTTTGGACAGACACTACTTCCTTTGGGTCCTCAGGGAGGATTCCGTAGACGGCGTAGTCTATAAAAGGAAATCTCCGGTCTTTAACGTCGATGTTTGTTTCTGTTGCGTAACTGTGATGAATATGCAAGGTATCTTTCGCACGAAATAACTCTCGACCAGACACTGTAATCGAATGCTGAGTATTGGTAGGGACGGTCAAGGAAGCAGCGAGACCGGCTAAAGCATCTGCTTCTATATTCTGTAATCGAGGCACGTGTTCGATGAAGAATCCCGTGAAGGTATAAGCCAATTCGATTGTCGCTTTGTGATATGGGATGCGATCTTCGTAACGAACTTCATAATCCCCTCGGACCTGACTAACTATTAGCTTAGAATCGTCGTAAGCTTCTAGATAGTCAACTCCCAGTTGTTTTGCCAATTGAAGGTTCATAATTTTATTTGTTAAATAGATAAATAATTATAGGTTTGATAGATAAGTTATGTATAGATTACGGATAGCTATTTTAATAGTTAAGAATTGTATAGGCTTGAATAGATTATATAAGATTTAGATATGGATGAGTCGGTTAATAGGGATATTCTCCAATATTACTAAGGGATGCACATAAGGTCATTAGTTTATTAAATTTATTTAACTTGTTCACTTTTTAATCTCTTTATTAGGTTTAATTATTAAAATTCTCTTTATTTATCTACTTAACTTATTTACTTAGATGGTTCTATATTATTAATTAAGTGTTGCTTCAATTAATATTAATAATAATAATAATAATATTATTATTATTATTATTATTATATATTTTTATTAACCAATCAAATAAAATTTATTTCCTATAATATTTGTAGGTTCATTTAGCTAAGTTATTTAGTTGTTTTAGGGTTTTTTTTTCCCACTTAGCTAATTACTTACACCATTCACTTTTTTAAGAATTATCAATGGTTAGTACACTTTAAGGAAATTAGAACTTTTAGAAAACCCAAAACTTTGGAAAGGGGCTTATAAAAACTTACATTGATTGTCGACAAATTACAACCTTACAATGGAAACTTTACAACTAATGTCCATAACTATAAAGATTCTGTAGAAGTGTGGCAATAGAATCTTGATCAACAATAGGTCACTCTATTCCGTTGACGATTCGAACCAAGATTGCTTCTCGATGGTGACGAAGTTCTTCTTAGATGCTTTCGAACTTTTGGATGTCGATCACAAAGCAAAGGGAGACACTCTCTTATACTCTTCTCCAAGTTCAAACTCTTAGAAAAGTTTTGAAGTGCTCTCTTTAGAGCATCTCCAACCCTATTGTGACTTTGGAAAAAAGTTAATGCCACATAGGAATGACAAAATTTTATTCAAAAGTTCTTCTCCAATGCAATTGTCAAGTCAATTGTGAAGCTTATGTGGCAAAAATTAAAGAAGACATTGTGAAGTTGATTGTCTTGTTCTAGACAATGCACTTGACAATGTCTTCTCTTCCATGTCATCAATTATGAATAAAAAATATTAGAAAAAAGAAAGAAGATGAGTAGTTGTCTTAAAAGTTGCCTTGGAAGTTGGAAAAAAAATATTTTTTATTATCTTCTCAATACTTTTACATTGGAGAGAGTTTTTCTATCTCATTGTTTTTTGAGATATAATTTTGCCACATAAATAAGACATTGTCTTGTGGCTCATGCCACATAGGAGCCACCTAAGACTCACAACACTTAACAAGACAATAGGGATGGAGATGCTCTTAGTGGTTATATGCTCCTTTGGCTGCTAGTTCTCTGCTGGGTCTTCCATTCAACCGCTTGATGGACAATTTATAGATTTTCTAGAGGGAAATCTCGTTGTAGCGGTGCAGCAGTGCGAAAGCGTCTAGTGGCGCATAAAAGTAGTAGTTGCTTTGTCAATTTCGTGAAAATAATCTTTTAGACTGATGAACTTATTCTCACCTGTCAAGTTATTTTTTTTCTAGCCTGACTTGAACTTCAGATGGATCAAAATGATAATTTGTCTTCGTATGCCTGCTTATATTCGGATTGTCTGCAAACTGACTTTTTAGGTATCAACATCTAATGATGGCTAGTCCTTAAACTCCAGTCTGTTGTTATTGAGGGTAAATATATCCTTAGGAGGGAGGGGGGACTTGGAGGTATTCCATTGCCAAAAGAGTAATATGTTGGCTGCATGTACATTTAGAGCAAAAGCTCAAAGTCCAAGTTTTAGTCCCACATCGGCTATAAATTTAGAGTGGTTGTATTTATATCACTTTACTCCTCTTTGCTTCATTGAAGTCTTATGTGGGTGCCTTATGCGTCACACACGCCGCCGCCACCGCCAGGCCTGGCTTGGTTTGGTTCGATTCGGTTAGAGTGCGTAACGGGTGCGGGTACGTGGCCACATCTGCGGCCGCCGAATGTCGATTCAATTTCCTCTTTGGGTTCGGACTGAGACCCTAAAAATTTTTTTGCTCCTATATTTTGACCGTTTCTAAGTCCATAAATATTTTGAACGTTGGACAGCCTTTTCTCATTATTCCAAACGTTACACTGATTGATTATCCATATTAATTCAAAAAACGTTACAACACGTTTTTTATGTGTGTCATTATCCAGCCATATGTTGCAGCCTTCTGTGCCTATAAATTGAACCTCTTTCTTATCTTTTTTTACACAAAAAATCCCATGCGTAAACTCTCTGAAATTCTCGTCTTCTCCACGTTCGTTTGTTCTTCGATTTTTGCTCTGGGCAGAGTTAAGTCAAGGGTCACTCTCTTCACGTTGTGTGCAACAAGGAGATACCGGTGGAGCAAAAATTTTACCATTATGAGCATTCGGACAAAGTCTGCACATAGATCCGGATTAACTCTTAGAGCAGTGCTACGTACGCGACTTCCCTGGAGGACGGTAACATTTACTTTAAATCTTATTTTGTTGCAGATTTCAAAACGAGAAAAAGACAAGAAAATTCCAACATAATATTGTTAAGGTAGAGCATCCTCCGGCGAACTGAGGGATCTCAGCATGGGCAATAGAGTACTGTTGATACTTGTTGGGTTTGTAGCCTTTTGTTTTGGTTTTTAGTCCCACATCGGCTAGAAAGGAATGTGTATCTCCATATATATGAGTCTTTTCTCTTTATGGATATGCACATGTAGTGCACATGGGTGTGTGCCATGTGGGATTAATTATTAATGGTATAAAGGCTTAATCAACAATTAAGAAGCTGTAAGCTTTTTGCTCTTGGAAATTTATTTCCATAGGAGCTAAGCCCCGTTGGGGCTTAGCGACTCGGACTCGGACTCCAACTCGGGCTCGGGCTCAGACTCGGGCTCAGACTCGGGCTCAAGGGCTCATGAGGCGTAATGTGGCGTTTTGTTGGCGCACTTTGCACTTAGCACGTCATCATCGTCGCTAGGCGCATAGTGCGCTTAAGTTGCGCTCGTTGCGCGAGCCACTTGCGCGACCACGTTGCGCGGCCCGTTACGCGAGCCCAGTTACGCTGGCCCAGTTACGCAGCCCAGTACGCAGCCCATACGCAGTGTGCGTAGTGTGCGTAGTGTGCGTAGGGTGTGTAAAAGGGGCTGTGTGCGTATGGCTGGCTGCATATTAGAGCGGGAACGGTTGCAGCAGTTGCTGCACGTTCAGGAGTGGTTCTGTATTTTCCATCGAATAGCGTGCCCCGGCGTTCCCGGCACTATCAATCTCAAAGCTTTATTGCTACGATGGAAAACATTAATGCTTCACTCCTAAACACTGACTTCTGTAAGTTAGAGAAGTTTGATGGAGAGCATTATCAAGTCTGGAAGAGGAAGGTTTATCTCACTCTTCAACTCAGAGACGTGGATCACGTGCTTCTTGAAGAGGAACCTACCGTTCCAGATACTGGGTCTGCTGCCGCAATCTCAGCGGCTACTAAACTTCAGGCCAAATGGAGAAGGAAAAATAGCATTTGTAGGTTGCTTATCCTGAATGCTATGGAGGATTCCCTAGCAGAATCCTATTCTAAGAAGAATATCGCTAGAGACATATGGGAGTCTCTAGAAAAACTCTACGAAGGAGACAAGAACCGTAGTAAAATATTTGTGGTTGAAAAATATCACAAGTGGTTCTTTGAGGACGAAAAGTCTATGCTGCCGCAGGTAAAGGAGTTCCTGAAACTGCGACAGAAGCTGGAAGACGAGGCGATGCCCCTCCCCGACAAGTTTGTTGTTGGAGGGATTGTCTCAAAGCTCCCCGCTGGGTGGAGCAAGTTCTATGCAAACATGCATAGGAAGAAGTTGGAGATCACCCTTGAAGATCTTCTACAGGAAATCTATGTTGAGGACCAGATGCGGGCTCAACTGAAGGTGGACACACTGTCCAAGCAATTGGCTAACGCCAATCTGGTTCAGACCAAGGAACCAAAGGAAAAGCAGGCGGTTTTCCACAGCAAGAAGAAGAACCCTGACAATCTAAAAGTCAAGGGAACTTCTATCAAGAAAAAGAAGCCAAAGTCAGAAATGCCTTGCTTCAAGTGTGGCAAGAAGGGCCACTTTAAGAATGAGTGTAAAGCAAAGACCAAGCAATCAGGGCAAGGAGAGCCTAGTAAGGTATCTATGATCACTGACGTAGTTGCTATAATTGCACAAGTTGATGCAGTAAGGACTGACTCTGACTGGTGGGTAGACACTGGAGCCTCCTGCCATGTCTGCTCCAGTAAGGAGTGGTTCACCACCTATACACCTTCTTCTGAAGTGGTTATGATGGCGAACCAAGCACAAGCTGAAGTGATCGGGATCGGGACGGTGGTGTTGAAGCTGACTTCGGGGAAGTCTCTGACGTTTCAAGGCGTAAAGCACGTACTTGCTATCACCAAGAACCCGGTCTCGGGAGGCCTACTCTGCAATGCAGGCCTCAGGATGGACATCAATGCTGGCCAGATGGTGATGTCTATCAAGGGAACATATTTCGGGAAAGCTTTTTATACCGAAGGAATGTTCAAGATTCAGCTTGTAAATCAGTCCAATGTAATTAATATAATTAATGAAGTCACTCATTCTGCTTATACTCTTGAGTTGTGGCATAATAGGCTAGGACATGTTCATTGTAAACGAATAAACAGAATGTCTAGTCTAGGACTTATCTCCAAATGTGGGGGTAAGGTAGAGAAATGTGAAGTTTGTGCTCAAACGAAGATCACAAGGAAACCCTTTCCTCGGGTTAATCGAAGTACAAATCTTCTGGAGTTGGTTCACTCCGATATCTGTGACTTCAAACAGTTCTCTACAAAGGCCGGGATGAAGTATTTCATAACCTTCATCGATGACTTCTCAAAGTATGCGTTCGTCTACTTGCTGAAGGCTAAAGACGAAGCATTCGAGAAGTTCAAGGAGTTCAGAGCCGAAGCTGAGCGGCAGACTGGACAACAACTCAAAAGGACTAGAAGTGATCGAGGTGGGGAGTACAGGTCTCATGAATTCGCATCGTTCTGTAAAGAACATGGAATTGTCAATGAGACTACGGCTCCGTACTCTCCTCAATCAAACGGAGTAGTTGAGAGGAAGAACAGGACGTTGACAGAAATGATAAATTCAATATTGTTGACTGCTGGCCTTCCTAAGTGCTACTGGGGAGAGGCTGCATTGACGGCCACTTTTATTCTAAATAGAGTGCCTCATGCAACTTCAGACGTTACCCCTCATGAACTCTGGTTCAAGGTCAGACCTAACTTGAATGTCATTCGAGTGTGGGGGTGTCTGGCGTATGTCAAGCTTCCAGATCTAAAGATTCAGAAGCTTGGGACAAGGACTACAAAGACGATCTTCTTGGGGTATGCCGAGAAGAGTGATGCTCGAAGATTTCTTGATATTGAGTCAAATTATATCATTAAATCTCACGATGCAAAATATTTTGAAGACAAGTTTGCAAGGCACAAGAATATTGTTCTTCCGGATGTTTCGGAGAATAATGAGGGTGCACAAGAAACTGAAGTCTTCAATGAAGATGTGGTCCAAGAAGATGTTGTTGTTGAAACAACGGTTGAACCAGAACAAGATGACTCAGACATATACACTGTACTACAGCGGAGATCCGCAAGTAGTGGAAGGCTTCAGTGATGCCAGTTGGTACTCAGAGGTGGAGAGCGAGAGGTCCACAGATGGATACATTTTCACAATGAGTGGAGCTGCTATATCGTGGACGTCGAAGAAGCAGACAATGCTCTCGCGGTCATCCATGGAATCTGAGTTCTTTGCACTAGATACCGCAGCCGAGGAAGCAGAATGGCTTCGAGAGCTCATGTATGATCTTCTATTGGTTGGGATGCAAATACCAGCGATACCGATATACTGCGACAACCAGGCGACTGCGGCAGTGGCATCAAATGACCTCTTCAACGGGAAGAAGAGGACTGTGCGGTTGAAGCACAGGGCAGTACACGATCTTATAAAAAGAGGTGTTATTACAGTGATTGATGTTCGGAGTCAGGAGAACCTGGCGAATCCGTTCACCAAGGGCCTCAAGCGCCAGCTGGTCAATGACACAGCTTATAAAATGGGCTTGAAGGCATTCTGATATTAGATTTTTGTATTCCTACCATAAAGTTTTATGCTAATAGTTCAAAGATTTATCTACTAGGCATCTAGCTTTTGGTTCAAGGGAGGACCACTAATCGGAAGAATATCAGGAACGGTGGGTACATGTTCTATTGGGCATGGAGAGGTTACGGACCTATAACCACTGATGTCTACTATTGTTTTCTGCGAAAAATGGTTCCTGTGGGAAGGTTGGCTTAATTGCCTTAATGAGTTCTCAGGCAGAGTGAATGCCTGGAGTGCTTTACAGGAAGCACGGTAGAGCAGCACTACAAGGAGTGAAACTCCATGCTACAGTGGGGTGACTCCACAATGAGGTTCCTATATGTGGGGTGATGCCCAGGAATAGGATAAAGCCTCGGCTTTGTAGGCCAAGTCACAGCGGCGTAGCACCGCAAATAGGCAGTTAGCCTAATGTTGTATGTTAAATATAAAGAGGGGTGTAGTCAGCACTACAAAGAGGAGGAGTTCCTCATGTTACAGTGGTACGACACCACCATGAGGTACCCGGTTAGGGATAAAGCCTCGGCCTTGCAAGACATGTCGTTGCGGCGTAACACCGCAAGGGAGCCTAAGGCTTCATGCTGGGTAGTTTGGCACTACAAAGAGGCGGTTGCCTCATGCTACTGTAGTATGACACTACCATGAGGTTCCCGGTACGGGGTAAGGCCTCGGCTTTAAGCCATGTCATAGCGACGTAGCACCGCAAGGGAAGCGCAAAGCGCTTCATGCCATGTATCTTTATAATGAACTCACCTATAGTATATGACAGAGACATCAGGCCGTCTCTTGAGGGTAAACTTGTAGACACCCAAAATTATACATTGAAACCAGGCTGGCACAGGGCCTTTAATGTGTAGCCAGAAGCACATGTAACTATATTATGTGAGTGGAAAGAATTTCAGCTATGATGCAGAATTCAAGGCTTAGTCCATTCTTGTATTATAGTTTGATTTTTGACTCACGTGGGAAGATTCAAGTCTTAAGTAGAATCTATCCTAAAAGCATAATGGACAGTTACTGTGGGGAACACTCGTACTCATATATATAGAGATATGTGGGGGATTATTGGGTTTGTAGCCTTTTGTTTTGGTTTTTAGTCCCACATCGGCTAGAAAGGAATGTGTATCTCCATATATATGAGTCTTTTCTCTTTATGGATATGCACATGTAGTGCACATGGGTGTGTGCCATGTGGGATTAATTATTAATGGTATAAAGGCTTAATCAACAATTAAGAAGCTGTAAGCTTTTTGCTTTTGGAAATTTATTTCCATAGGAGCTAAGCCCCGTTGGGGCTTAGCGACTCGGACTCGGACTCGGACTCGGACTCGAACTCGGGCTCGGACTCGGGCTCAAGGGCTCATGAGACATAATGTGGCATTTTGTTGGCGCACTTTACACTTAGCACG